>SNQJ01S0175369.1:0-20112 GCA_010110895.2 Picea sitchensis | reverse complement strand
TCCCTTTGAATGTTGCCTCAAACCTATACCAATCAGATCTGCAATAGCTCAACCCCAACATGTTCCTGCAATCTTGCGCCCTCTCTCCTCAAGGCACCCTCCACCAAGCAATAGCACACACCACAAATAAATGAAGCCTCGAGCCTCCTCGTGCCCTCCATGAATGAAGGCGCCCAAGATATCCTCACCCAATGCTTCCATTCTCATCTCCTTACTCTTCTCTAAACTCTTCAAGTGAACAAAACAAGAATGGATGCCTTTCTTTCCCCTTGCACCCTTCTTTAGCCATCCTTATCCAAACCTAGAGATTGATGGCCAAGATCATCTCTTGCCATCTCTAATCAATGGGTGAGATCTTCTCACAAGTATCTCACTTAGAAACCCACTTTTGGTTAAGTTTCCTAAGTTTGCCTCATGTCATTTAATTCACCCACAAAGTGAATTAATAGTCACGTTTTCCTTAAGTGACAAAATTTCACTTTTGACTTAAATCTCCCAAGTCAATGTGGAATTAGAACATAAAGGTAAAGTACAAGGGTCAAATCATTTCCCTCTTTTGGTTAAAGAGACACAACCACAAGGGGACTACTTCCCAACGTACCCCAAAACTCAACACTCCCTCTTATCGAGGAAAGTGTCACTCACCCCTCCAATCTCGTCCCTGCATTGGACACCATTGCCTGCTGGAAAATACTCGGTGAGTATGGTTGTACCATGATCATAAAAAGTGGCCTCTGACTCTGATATGCTCAACCAAATATCCTGATCTTGGAATCTCACCATAGATCCCTACCTTGGCATCTCACCAAAGGTCACTTCTATTGGCATCTCACCAAGAGTCTCATCTCTTGGCATCTCACTAAGAGTCTCACCTCTTGGTATCTCACCAAGATCCTCACCTTGGTATCTCACCAAGTGACTTCCACATGAAGTGGAATCTGAAACTGATATGCTTGTCTCCGTAGCCAAGTGAGAGTCAAACCTCTCTGGTGCCCTGCTCACTCTCATCAATCTCTGATGCACTAAAGCCTCTGCACCAACTGTCTGTCTACTCAACAAATCTGAAACTGAAGTCATCTCCGGTGGATCAGTCACCCATGAATATGGTGTCCTCGAAAACTGAGTCAATGTCCCATGCGATAAAACACTCTTAATATAAGGGACCTCCTCAACTCTTTCTATGCACCAACTTTTGGATGGTGTCTCAGCTGTCAAACAACAACCCATGAAGGAAAAATCCCTCTCAA
The DNA here is from genome assembly GCA_010110895.2 of Picea sitchensis. NCBI lineage: Eukaryota > Viridiplantae > Streptophyta > Pinopsida > Pinales > Pinaceae > Picea > Picea sitchensis. The sequence goes on along the minus strand of SNQJ01S0175369.1, from coordinate 18,865 downwards.
ACTATGCAATGAATTCCTCCTCCTTTGTTGTCTCTACAATACCATCATGCTTCTTCTTCTTCTTCTTGGGACACTGTCCAACATAGTGCCCCATCTCTCCACAAGCAAAGAATATCACTTTGTTCATGTCTCTCTCTTTCTCACTAGCACTCTCTAATGGCTAGGCCCCTCACTTGGGACCTTGTCTAGCACCCTTGGCAATATTCTTTTTACCCTTTTCCCAAAGAGAAAGACCCTGCTCACCCTCTGCAATATGATGTTAGCCTGAAGATCCATAGTTTCATCTCAGCTCCTCCTGTACAAAGTCGTCCTAGAGTCTCTCCCAACTGGGCATGGCCTCCTTGGCCACTATGCCTCACACAAAATACCCCCAAGGTTTGGAGAAGTCGTTTAAGACTATCCTCACCAAAACCATGGGATCCACAATCTCACCAAATGTTGCCAACTCATCTCGATTCTGAGTAAATATCCCGAGGTATGAGGTCACCGACTTTGACTCGAGCATCTGAATGCTCCTAAGATTCTCTTGCAGAACCATCTTCTGGTTCTGATTAGGAATTTGGTAGAGTTTTCACAATGAGTCCAAAATCTCAAAGGCAAACTCCTTCCCAATCAAATGGGGTATGACATGGTCTCTCACCGCATCACATATAGTCCTCTTAGCCTTGGTGTTCCTCTTCCTGGAGTTTTCTACCAACAAGGGATAAATGACATGAGGAAGAACCATTGGAGCCTGAACTATATCCCATAGTTCAAGATCCTCCTATACAAATACTATTCTGGTCTTCCAAGGGGACCAGTTGCTAGCTTCTGCTAGCCTATCCTCTGCCCTCATCTGAGTCACCAACATCACTGCCCACTGAAACTCAAACCGATGCTAAACATTGCAAAAAAGAACAAACTCACTCCTGTAGACACATGTGTGAAAAGAGGTTGTCCACAATTGTCCAAAACAGTCCAAAAAATTGTCCACTGCATGCTCCACAAATCAACAAACTCTTAGCCACCTAGGCTCTGATACCATGTAGATTTTTGAGGAACTAGAAGGCTTCACAACATGTTTGTCTTTTACCTCTTGTTGGGCTCTAAGTTTACTTTATCAAAGTTGTCCTTGTTGTTGTTTTAGGACAACAAACATGTCTGAAATTTCTGCCAAGAAATTTGCCTTCAAACTAATGGTTAAGTGCTCTTTTAAGCTGCCCTTGCAAGTGGTTTTAGAACTGATGTTAGCACATGAAAATACCATAAAACAAATAACACTCCTCTAGGATCTTAACAAGCTCCTACTTCTGATATACAACTAAGCATACATGAAAAATGAATAAGTGTAATTTTTGGTCAACATGACCTTGGACAAACCCCCCCACTCAAGGAAAACAATTTAGAATAAATGTATATATATGGAGTGTCTCAAGCATGAAATACACCTAGTAAGAAAATACAAGGGAACATGTACACATAGCAAGCTCCTCTCAAGCGTTGCTAGCAAGTTCCTTGGAAAATGCACCCAAGAAGTGTGCCCTCCTCTTTATTGTCCAAGATAGACCACTAATGCACCCTTGACCTTTCCTTTGGTTGTTTGAGAATTCCTTGCATGCAAAGTTCCCTTTGAATGTTGCCTCAAACCTCTACCAATCATATATGCAATATCTCAACACCAACATGTGCATGGAAGCTTGCACCCTCTCTCCTCAAGTGCGCCCTCCACCAAGAAATAACACACACCACAAATAAATGAAGCCTCAAGCCTCCTTGTGCCCTCCATGAATTAAGGTACCCAAGATACCCTCACCCAATTCTTCCATTCTCATCTCCTTTCTCCTCTCCAAACTCTCCAAGTGAACAAAACAAGAATGAATGCCTCTCTTGTCCCTTGTGCCCTTCTTTAGCCATGCTTAGCCAAACCTAAATATTGATGGCCAAGATCATCTCTTTCCATCTCTAATCAATGGGTGAGATCTTCTCACAAGTATCTCACTTAGAAACCCACTTTTGGTTAAGTTTCCTAAGTTTGCCTCATGTCCTTTAATTCACCCACAAAGTGACTTAATAGTCACTTTTGCCTTAAGTGACAAAATTTCACTTTCAGCTTAAATCTTCTAAGTCAAAGAGAAATTAGAACATAAAGGTAAAGTACAAGGGTCAAATCATTTCCCTCTTTTGGTTAGAGAGACACAACCACAAGGGTACCACTTCCCAAGGTACCCCAAAACTCAATAATATGGGCATGCTTTTGGCAAAGAAAATACACCCCGAACATAGAGGAAGCTAATCTTATAAGATGGAATGACCATGCCAATGGATCCTCAATTTGGAATGTTGTCTACCAAAATTGCAGTCATGTTCAAGAGCATGCCTTTTGGGAACTATGGGGTGGTTAGGATGCTTTCTTCTGGTCAGACTCTTGGCAACAAATGCCTCCCCTTTTTCAAGTGAATTCACTGCAGATTGTCCATACCCTCATGCCGAATAATGATAATCTTTGAGTTTTAGATCTTTGGAAAGCCTCGGTGTTTTCATAAACCTGACAAGAATGGAAGAATAGTCACAGGGATCTTTAGCTCCCTGAGGAATGTGATTTTCACTCATGGCAGGATGAGGCAACACCTAGGAAGGTCTGCATTTAACATTGACATAATATTCTTCGATTGGGACACTCCCCCAAGGTAAATTTCTCCATAAAAGAAGAATATGCCATCAAATCTCAGTTCCATATTCATCCTAGAGAATGGATATGGCACATCATTTGGAAAACAAATCTTTGGCCAAAATTCAACATCTTTCTCTAGCTTTTTGTAACGTACCCAACCTCTTAGTTGGGTAGCACGATTTGATACCACTTTGTAACGTACCCGTTACCAAACTGCTCTGATACCATAATGTAACATCCCTTGTTACAAAGCCCCTTTTATACCAATCTGCAACATCACCCAACTTACTACTGAATAATGCTACTCCAAAATTCGGTGCGTAGATTCTACTCTATAACATAGGTTTGCACAGAAAATACTTGAAGTAATGCACTCAACCCCAAGCTGAGTCACGCCACTGTAACTTTCCTCTTCTTACGTGACTTATAACAACAAAAGTATCACAATACCATTGCATGCACAAGCATACTTAACACACACCACTATTGTGCGCGTAATCCATACTCAACATGAGATCACTACTATGCGTGCAACCATTCTGGCGTTGCATGCCAATTATATTTTCCTTGTGCTTGTGGATTACTTCCCTGTGCGCACAAGCAAACCTCACCTCATGTACACACAAATTTTTTCCCTGCGCACACAACCATTCTAACCTCACCTCGAAGACTCACAACCAATATCATAAGGTTATCTTAACACGAATATCTATCAACATTTATCATACTTGTGCATGACTACAAAAATGAATATCAACACCACACTTACATGTGCAAGCAACATTTAACAAAATAACAACAATTACTTATATGTAACAACATACACGAATTAAACTCATATTAAACATAGATAATTTGAGCACACAGTAAATGAGACAAGCACACAAAGACACTTATCTTTTATGAAAGGTCACCAACTGCATGCAAAACTCAGATGTTCCTCGCAGCCACAGGCTCTGTTGCTCATATATTTTCAACAACAAGTCACCTCAGAGATGTGGCTTAACTCCACCAGGGAAAAAGGGTTCCTAATACCAAGCTAAGATATGATAATCAACAAAATTTCTCAGTCCAAGGTTCCACTACTGCAATTAGTCTATAGTCTCTCATTCCCCACGCACTTGTTACACCCAAGGAAGTGTTCCCCTTCTCTGCTCAACAGTCCCTTAGCTGCCCCACTTACCTTCCATGGTTCCAACAACAGGCCAGACAAGAAGTCTCAAAGCCCTGCAACTAATGCCCAACGCACTAGGGAACAATTCCCAACAAAACTCTCACCTGGAGAGATTGTTCATGGGCCCGACAACTTGCCTCTTCGACAACAAATTTCTCGCCTAGAGAGAATGCTCACGGGACTGACAAACCACCTCTTCGACAACAAAGCTCTGGTTATAATACAGAAAACCCCTTTTACAAGTTTTTTCTGCAGATAAGGTAATAATCGTATATCCAAATGATCTGACCCTTTCTGCACACGAGAAAATGAATGACTTTTTCCGAAAGAATGAGTTCTCCCCCGAAATACACTAAGGCCAACAATATATATTGCATGCCTTAAACTGGACACTTGTCACCTTCAAAAGTAGCTTTAGCCATTTGGTGACTCAGTCCCTTCCCTCTGGAACTTAGGATAAATAATTATCCATAACATACACTTTTCCGAAAATATTAATAAAATATTCCCTAGGACTTAAGTTGGCCCCCTTTTTCAGTTTTTCCGGTGGAGTTCACCCCCCCCATCTCTTTTCTTCTAATTTTTCTGTGCGCAACAATGTGATGTTATTTATAACTTGAGTATGATTACACTCTACAAGGATAGGCATTGGCCTATTTTCATCCCCGCTCACCAGCCTATAATCACACATGCTCTCTCTCTCTCTCTATCTCTCTCTCTCTCTCTCTCTCTCTCTCTCTATATATATATATATATATATATATATATATATATATACTATTTGCATCCCCACTCCTTAACCTCATAATCACACGGGCTCTCTCTCTCTCTCTCTCTCTCTCTCTCTCTCTCTCTATATATATATATATATATATATATAGGCAATTAAAAGCAGCTCCTAAAATCCCGTTACACTTACCCAAGTGCACACAACACTATGAAATGTGTGCACCCTTTCTTGATAACAATCATCGTGCACTACTTAGGTTGATAGCATTAGAGACAAAACTTGGTTATAGCGACTCACACCAATATATGTAATTTTCATTTTACGAGGTGGTACTAGTGGCTCACCAACCTATGTGTACACAATTACAAAGGGTTTTGGATTAGGGACATTACACTTTCAATTCACAATCGTACTCTTACTTGGGATAGCCTTCAAAAAAGAGGATTTATTGGCCCTTCGATTTTTCCCCTATGTTCTCAGTATGAAGAATCTATAGATCATCTCTCAATCACTGCTCTTTCAGCTCTAGTATCTGGTTCAAGTTGCCCAAACTATGAGGAAAATCAATATGAATCAAGAAAACATATCCACTATTATTGAAGGATGGCGACCCATAGCTTTCAAAATATGGCGGCGTCTTCTAAGTTTGTGGTGATGCGGCAAATTTCGAAGGAACGCAATAGAAGGATCTTCCACTCACATCACTCCCTTGAAGCGCTCATCTGGTCAAAGATCAAATCAAAACATTCAAGAAACAATTAGATCTCAAAAAATGGTCAGAAAAAAACTTGGCCTGCGATCCACTGGAGCAATTGATCCTCTCTTACTGGCAAATCGATCTCAACAGTTTAAGAACTTCCATCCCTCCCATTCCACTCTCCTCCTCCAGCCCTGCTTCATGGCAAAGGAAGGCCTCCCTCGGTACGCTTGAAGATGAACGATGGTGCTTCAAAAGGGAACCCAGGTCCCATGGGTTTTGGCGTTGTTTTCATAGATGAAAGGGGAAACATTTGCAACATCCTTGCGGACATCCTAGGCCACAACACCAATATATATACCAATTTATGGGGTCTTCTCAAAGGAATTTAGGAATTGTCCCGTCTAGGTTACTGCAAGCTCATAGTGGAAGGGGACTCACAAATCATCATTTCTGTGTTTTTGAAGCTTCTGAATGGCTCTAATCCTGCGAAGATGTTAGGCCTAATCCCATGACAGTTACCTTAATTGGGGCATATTATATTGAGTATTTTTTATTTTATTTATGTTGGCTTGGGTCCATTAGGCGTAATTGGCCTCCTAGTCTCCTATATATACCAAGGAGACCTTTTCATTTCTAATCATCTTGTAATTGTGAATTCATACTTATATGATGTATAAGGAGGTTTCCCTCGAAGAGGATTATTATCGAAATTCTCACTTTGTCAAGGCGTTGAGTACTGATACGAGGTTTTATGCTATTTTGATATTTGGTTCTTAACATTTGGTATCGAGCTAGACAATCCCCGAGATTGGCTTCTTCAAAACAAGTCTTCTTGGAATTTTCACTACATATTTTATTCTAGAAGGTTTCGGTATCACGGAATTTCTATGTTGTAGAGGATACATAGAGAGCTAACTTGGTGTTGGCGGCGAGTCCTCTGGATTGCGAGGCGAGCGGCAGCCCATCGGTTATAATCACGATTTATTTATAAAAGGTGTCCGAATGGAAGTAAACTTCGGGCGATATCGTTTGAACTTCTACGAAACTAGGCCAAGAATGCATGAGAAGGTGAGGTCTTGCATAAACTTGAGACAGTGAGCTGTAGTAAAGCGTGAGCGAGGCGAGAAAGACTTGTATAAGGGGAAAGCAGAGGTCTATTGTTAACATCGGGTTTCTAACAGTGAAGAAGGCGATCCAAGCGCCAATATCATCTTACATTCAAGCATAAAAGCCAGGAAGGAGATACAATAATGCCACAATAAATCTTTTATCATAGCACAACTGCAATGTCCATACGAATCATTCGTTCACGAACTCTCTTAGCATGAGACGAAAATTAGGCGGTCAAGAAAAGACTGTCATGCGTGAAGCAAAATTTCAAATCTGGTCCATAACCGGGCAAGTGCATTGCTAAAACTTTACAATCCGGAGCTCCGCTCTACCATCGATACCTACAAAATTCAAAGGCTGAGTTTATATACCGAGGAAAATTCACCTCAGTGATTGCCCGATCACCTGGAAACGTGTCCCGCTTACCGGTCAAATTCGTATCGATATCTTTCTTTAAATGCCACCTTAACTTCGCATGGCCTTCGCAGGGGAGGAGTAGCTGAGCCATGAAGTGCTTTCGGCTGGCGTGCAAATACCGCTTCATCGAGTTGAAATTCGACATGGATTACGTTAGAAAAATCAATACCTGGAGGACCTACTGCGAGCATACTGACTCGCCCGGTTCTCCCTTACTTTAATGAGCGAAGGGAGGTTTCAACCACCCTCTCTTGCCTTCATTTACTTAAATACTAGGAACAATATTGAGATCAGGTCCGATGGCGCCTAGAGATCACGATGATCCCCTCTGTAACTGAATTCGGTGCCTTTGGCCTTCTTTATGTAGCTCCTTCCCTCTCCCCAAGTGACCATGGGCTTATTCCCAACGCGCTTTCGACGTTCGCGAATGGAAAGGAACTATTCCTAAAATTTGAAGAATGTGGTAATCAGAACGACTCAATCGATGCGTGTCCCTCTGAGGATCGGACTGACCTTGAACTCACCCGTGGCTAGCGTGGGCTAGGACTCCGGGAGACTCTCAGGCATCTCTAGATTACATCCGGAACATATGAATTTTTGTGCCTTGGAGTCACGATGGTAGCAATAGGAGATATTGATTCTTGTCGGTGTTCCCCTTTAGATGGAGCCAGTGAAAATGCTTACGTGATGTCGAGACTGATTTTGGCATTTTAGTATTTGTTGGGTTCGGGGTTTAGCGATGTTCAAAGACAGCAAAACCTTCACCCGCAGAACTCCACGAATCTTGAAATAACGCGGATCGCGCGTGTCGCGTGTCCTTAAGATATTGCGTCGAGTAGCATTCTATAAAACAGGGAGGAGGATGCTGGATTCTCGAGCTTGCTTGATGTGACACGGTACGCAGATGGTGGAAGGGCTTTGAAGGCGACATCCAGCGTTCGAGATTCCGAGGGTTTGAAAGCAGGGAATTTACTATGAACTCGAATCTTAGATATGCCGGTGTGAAATTTGGATCCTGGCATATAGCGTCATTGGATCAGTGACCGGATTCAACGAAATAGGAGCTTTCCTTGGTGCTATATGTCGGTGTGATAGCGAGACAGATGGCCAGTTGATGTTTAGGTGGATGGATCTCATTTTACATCGACAACAAAACCTTGCCCATTTCGTTTGACTCGTAACCGAGGAAAGGAGAATCCTTCATTCTTTTGCCAGATTGTTTCCGGTCGACTACTGCGGAGACACAGGTACTTTTATTACTGGAACAAAAATAATCGCTAACACTTGGGTCCAAATTTCAGATCTTGGTTCGTTATATTTTGGAAATACATTATGTTCAGGATTAGGATTTTTTACTAGTCTATAAACTAATTGAAACAAGTCTTCTTGGAATTTTAGGCTCCCAATTGTTTTCGACTTGGTTTTAGGTTCTAAATTTTACATTACTAAGGTGGAATAGTGAAGTATCTTATTGTGTACAAATTTCATCCATTGATTCATTGTACTATGAAATTTATTCCCCAAGGAAATTAGAAGTTTTGGTTGGTCCAAATTTCAATCTAAAATAAGTGTTCTTGGGAAAAGCATTATATCTAAAGCTACATACCTCCAAATTGAATGAGACATATTCTGTGGTTGGGGTATAGACCAAAATTATTACTGGTACAAATTTCAGAGTTACGGAAGTGAATCTGATGATAGCGTGAAGTTTGTACAAGTTTGATCTCCTTAAAGGGGGAAAAATCAACACATCTTGGGAAAGTTATCATAAAATTCTATTGGAGAATACAATCTTGGTCTACAACACGTGGGGTTGGAAGAAGACACATTAAGGATACCTCAGGTAGATGTTTTAGAATCAAAAGGGACAAAATTGCAGAGCCACAACAAAATAAAGGTTAGCTAGCATAACAGTCTCCAAATGGGGTTTTTAAAAAGGTGCATTTTTTTTTCGGAGAATTTGCATATGTTTTGACTAGAAGATCAATTGGGGTGATTCAAAAAGTGGAATAAAAGTGGGATAAAGGAGTATCACATAAATTTGGGAGAATCTTAGGGTTTTTTTTAGGTACATATGTATTTTGGTGTCTTTAAATGTAGGAGTTGTCATTACTGGTCAGTGCTAAAACTTGGGGATTGTGTGGTTCTTCCATGTACCTAGAGGGTATATCGGAGGCCTTTTGAAGGATTTATTGAAAAGCAACAACACTCTGATTTGGGCTCCATTTTGGCGTGTCGAGGAGATCCCCTATAATCCTCATACCAACCGAGAAAACCATTTGGTCATCTTGTTGCTATAGTACACCAAGAACAACACTTTCGGGGAGATCACTCTCTAGTACACGGGTAGTCGGGTAGTGCAGTATGGCCATGGTCAAGCCTCCTTAGTTAGTTCCACGAGATATTGGGCCAGGTACTATTGTTGGACCCTGCATTTATGTTAGAGGCTATAACACGACACTCCCTTGTCTATGGTTTCTATCTAAGCCAATTAGAATTTATACCTTTGCCGGTGATACTTATTGACATGCCACCAAAGGGAACTTCTACACCAAATAATCCTCGAGACAATCCCTACTTGGACTCTTGATGAAGGTGAAGAAATGCGTAGGGACATAATTTATTTACAAAAGAAGATAGTAGTAAAAGATGAACTACAAAGGATTATGGATTCAAGTGAAGCTAAGGTGGAAGTGATGATGGATACTAAGATGGATGCCTTAAAGAGGAGATCATGGAAGGGTTAGAAAAATTGCTAATAGAGGCCACTGAAGTGATAATAGTATTGCTGCTCCCATGAAATTCATGATGAGAATTGAAGGAAGATGGTCAAAGGCCAGAAGAAACTCCATCTTTTGGGTTGAAGACCAACCAATTTCTTAAGGTCGATATAAGAAAGTTTGATGGCAAGGATCCAATCATGTGGATACTCCAGATGGAGCAGTCCTTTGATCTACATGATGTTCCAAAGACACAAAAGGTACAAATTAGCGTCTTATATTTAGAACCCTAATTAGTTTATTGTGTGGTATCGATGGATTTTTCATAAATCACTTGTCACTTGGACAATTTTCATGGAAGAAATGATAGCACACTATGAGGATAAAGAAGACAATATGCCTTCTTCAACAATTGATAAATCTCAAAGCAAAAGGGTTCAGTTCGCGGAGCACATTGAGAAATTCAAAGATTGAATATAAAGGTAAAAAAATATTTCAGATGAGCACCTGATTGATGTCTTCATATAAAATTTAAACGTAACATTCAACATGAGGGTTTGCCCTTGGGAACCACATCATTGGAGAATCGTTGAGTGTGAAATGTTGATAGTAAAAATATGGCTATAGCTGCTAGAAGGAGCACCCCTAACATCTATCGAGAGAGAATAATGTTCCTTTGTCCCTAGAAACCACCTCAACATAAAAGGTTAACACCTCAACAATTGGAGTAAAGAAAGCAAAAGGTTTATGCTTTAATTGTGACAACAGAATGCAGTAAGGGACATAAGTGTGGTGAGAGGAAGTTATTCTACATAGATTGTGAAGAGGGGAACAAGAACAAGAACCATCTCAAGATGAAGATGTAGAAAATATTTCTTATGAAGAGATGACTCTCTCCATATCATGTCATGAATTGGTTGGAATTAACACTCCTCAAACCCTCAAAGATCGAAGGATATATCAAAAGAAAAAGGTAATAGTGCTAATTGATTCTGGTAGTATTCCTTAATTTAATTCCTTTTAAAATTAGCCAAAACTCTCAATTTCTTTATATATCCATTGCTAGAGTTTCAAGTAATGATTTGAAATGGAGGAACTATCAATTGCTCAGGAAAATTCCATAAGATCAATCTTATTATGGAGGAATATGTAATAGTTCAATGATTGCTATAACGATGGGTGGTGTTGATGTTGGACTAGGGGTCCAATGGTTCCTGTCGTTGGGAACCATGACTTTTAATTTTCAAGAACTTTTCATGAAATTTTCATTGGAAGGAAAGAGATTGAGTTAAGAGGGGTATCCGCGAGGGAAGCTACGGTAGGTGGTAAGCTCTAATGGCATGACAAATTATTTAAAATGGGCATCAATGTGTAATTGTACAACTATGCTGCGCTAGATGTTCAAACATCTAGCTCTATTCCCCTAGATCTCGAAGGGATCATTGATAATCATTCAATGTATTTGAAGATATTCCTAGAGTCTTCCACCCACTAGTGATCATGATCATGCTATTCACTTAATTCTTGGGAATGTTCCTCCTAACATTGGGCCCTTCTACGGATACCCTTATGCCCGGAAAGAGTGAAATTGAGTATATGGTTGAAGACATGCGTTAAGAGGGATGGAATTATTAGACCTAGCCAAAGTTCTTACTTTGCACGGGTGGTAATGGTACTCAAGAAGAGGGCTCATGGCGTGTGTGTCCAGATTATAGAGAGCTCAACAAAGTCATCATTAAAGACAAATTTCTGTTCGCCATTGATGAATGGTTAGGTGATGAGCTACATGGAGCGATCTACTTCACAAAGTTGGATCTTCGTTCAGAGTATCATTCTATTAGAATGAATGATGAAGATGTTGAGGGCATTCTCTGTGCTATCTATTATCCAACCTAATTGGATAACATAAACCGAGGGATGAATGGAAGAATGATGAAGAAGTATGGACTCTCATTCAAAGGTTGCAAACATGATTCCGATTGCATTCGATCATTTACATGGAGAAAAATGATTCACTATGGTACAAAGATGCTTATAACATGTAAGAACTCCCAAAATCAAACAAAGGTACTTTTGGAATTTCACAACTCTCTGGTAGGAGGGAACTCAAAAATCTTGAGTTCCCTCCAACTGGAGAGGTTTGCAATTCCAAAAGTACATTTTGTTTGAGTTGGCCTTAAAACTAATGTTCAAAGGTTTGTGGAAGGAGAAATGTTTGGTTTGCCAAAAATAAGGTGGAAACTTGATATAAGACTCTTGGTATTTTATAACCATTAGCCATTCCAAGTCATTAGTGGGAGGAGAGGTTTCCATGGATTTCATCACAAAGGCTTACTAAGTTTGAAGGAAGAGTGTCATCATGGTCATTTTTGATAGACTTACAGTACACACTTTGTGCACTCTCTCATCCTTTCAAAGCAATTACAGTAGCTACCACATTCATGGAGACGGTTCAAAGCTACATGGAAGCCCAAAGATTATTGTAGTGACAAAGATCCCATCTTCATTGGACATTTTAGGACATAATTATTTTCTTGTTTGGGTACTCAATTGGCTCATAGATCATCTTATCATCCTCAATCCTGATGGAAGCGTGATAGTGAACAAGTAATAAGGAAAAGGATACATTAGTTGCTTTGTCTCAATAAAAAAAAACAATGGTTCAAGTGGTCACCCTTGGCGGAATGGTGGTATAACACTTCCTTTCATCTTGCAACAAAAATAGTGGCTGCCTTGTATGAATCTCTATACCATCCATCACTTCTTCTCTAAAAGAAAAAATCTAAGGTTCAAGCAATGGAAGATCACATGAGAGCATCAACAACAAAGTTCTCCAACTCTTAAAGGACAAGCTAACCATGGCACAAAATCTACGAAACAACAAGCAGATCCAACATCATAGTGAAAGAAGTTTTGGTAGGGAGTTGGGTAATTTTTAAGACTACAATAACAAATAGATGTCCCTTAAGCGAAGCTAAGAAGGATAATAATTATTACGAAGTCTTTGTATTATGGCCCTTATAAGGTGTTGCAAAAGATTGGTACTATGGCATACAAGTTGGGTTACTTATCTTTGCAAAGTACACCTATTTTCCATGTTTCATGCTTAAAAAAGGTTATAGGTGACAAGATCAGTTCAAACTATATTTCCAAAACTTGATGAGAAGAAGGAAAAACCATATTGGAGCACGAAATTATCACCAACACAAGAATTCACCGGTTGAGGAATAGAATAGATCAATTTCAGAGTGTATCTCATTAAGTGGAATAAACTACATGTTGAAGATTCCATTGGGAGAAGATAGAGTGGATTATATAGAAGCATCTAGAACTACTCAAGTGTTGAGGAAAACAATTGTCTCAAGGTGAGGGGCATGTTAAACCCTAATTCATGGCACATTACCCTTAGTGGGGCATATTACATTAGTATTGTTATTTTATTTATGTCGGCTTGGGTCATTAGTTGTAATTGTACCTCCTAATCTCCCTATATATACAAAGGAGACCTTTTTCATTTGGAATCATCTTGTAATTGTGAATTCATATGATGTATAAGGAGGTTCCCCCTCAAAGGGCTTATTATCTTAATTTCTCTCTTTTTCAAAGGCGTTGAGAGTACTTATTCTAAGGTTTTTATGTTATTTTGATATTTGGTTCTTAGGAAAAGAACTCGCATAGCTAGATATTATTAATCCAAATTGAACTCCTTCAATATATGATGTTGCCCCACTTGGTTTATACCCATTCTCATGTTCGGCGAGAGACAAATAAGATTGCAAAAACATTGGCCAATGTGGGGGTAGATTATCTAGAGCAGGACATTGCTTTCGAGATCAACCATAGACCAACTCCTCCCCTGCTACAAGAATGCATCGAGATATCCCAGATGGAAGGTCTACCCTAAGATGGGGTGTCAACTCCACATGCATGAAGAGACGCCAACGGATTTCTCGATTCACCACCTAGTTCCTCATGTATTTCCCAAGACTGGTGGTTATCAAGGCTCTTAATTTCTTGGCAATACATTCCCTTCAGACATCTGATTTTGTGAGTACGATGATGAACCAAATATTTGGTTTTGGTATTGCTCGTTCAATTCGGATTAATGCAACAATTATGAATATTTTCAATGCTCCGAATGACGGGTCAATTTACCTATTCAGAGGCACGTGTGAGGCTCTTTTGTCCATTCCATCCTCTGTGGACAACGAGCAACTCAATTTATTCTTTGTTCAGTGGTTCTTGGTCCCTTCTTTCTCTAGGCAATTGTTTCTCTTCATTACAATACTACCTTTTGCAAGCACCATGCCTTGTGAGCATGCCAAGTCGAAGTGTGGTAGTGGCACTGTTCAAAGTGTCTATACTAGACATCGCTACTCATCTCCCTCCTCCGGTAGCTTTGATTTGGTGCAACATTCCATGGAGTTTGGAGGGAGAGGAATTCCTCTAGTGTTCAACTAGAGGAGGAAACATGGGGTTATGCAATTTTCGAGGAATATCTTCCTCAAATTAATGAGGAGGCTCCTAGGAGGCCCCTCGATGAAAATGAGCAGAAGAGAGCTCACAATATTGAGAAGCATAGGGGCAGAGAAAATGACAGTGATCTGCAACAAAGTGAGCAACCTCCCTTGCAGAGAATGGAAGAACGACTCACCCACTTTTCAGAATATCAGTTGCAGTTTAACTTTGACCTCCGCAAGGATATGGCAGAGATTAAATATCGTCAGGAATGGATGGAGATTATAATTGGAGAACTGTATGACCAACTTTCTATCTCGCAACTGAGCGTAATTGTTCTTGTGTGGTCGATTCCTCCCAAACACCATGTCAGTGAGAATGCACCTGGGGAATGATGACCTCCGAGTTGTGTTTCATGAATTTCCCCTATAGCTCGGTTTCTAGTTTCTTTTGTTTCAATTTGTTTTAGTTGATAGACAATATACTATGTAGGAACATGTTAAATTTTGGCCATCGAGGAAATTTTTTTGAAACTCAAGGATTTTGGTGCGATGGGGTTTCCTCTGTTGGTAGCTCGGCATCGAACAATGGCTCCCCTAGGTATAAATTTAAAAAATAGAAAATAGCTAACATAATTTAAAATACTAATAAAATAAATATATAATATTTTATAAAATTATTTAATAAAAAATTCTATAAAATTTTAATAAAAGCGAATATGTATTATTTTTAGGTAAAAATAATTTTAAAATACTATAAGTGTTAGTGTAATATGAATCTTACTATGTAGAAATTTATCAATAAAGAAAAAAAAATGCAAAATTAGAATGGTTTAGAACACCCACCTCCAATATCAACTAACTTTTCTCCAATACAGTTGTATGGTATAATTGGTTGTTTGAAAATAGATGTACCATTTTTTTAATTAAAAACAAATAGTTGCCAATATAACAACAATCTCCTCTACATTTTATTTTAACCTTTGGATTAGTTGGCAATTTAATCTCCTCTCATAATACGACTAACATTTTATTTTAACCTTTGGATTAGTTGGTAATTTAAAAAGTATGAATTTGTAAAAAAATTAATAATGTACACAGAAAGAGAAAATCAATGTAGGATAGTTGATGATAAGGTGGCTATGAGTGCCCATATCAACATTGGATGAAGCATTTGATAGCTATGCTAAGATATTTCACCATATTTGTGAAATTAACAAGCAAAATGTTAATGTTGAGTTGTTTATATCCTTGAGATTGTTGGTTTTTTTTTTCATTTTAAATCTAAGAATTACATACTCTTAAAAATGTGTTTTAAAATTTTAGTAATAAATTTGAGTGGATGTTATAATTTTTTGTTTTTATAATAAAATTAAAAAATTATATTTCAAAAGTTTTGTGAAAAAATTATATTTCAAAAGTTTTTTAGATATGATTTAACCATAACTTAAATCCATTATTATATTGCCTTCAACAATATATAGGGGTTCGTTCCTCTTTGACTGTTATATTAATCTTTGTTGATTTAAAAATTTATGTGCAAAATCTAAGTCTAATGTTAGACATAATAAATATTTTTTTAATATATAAAATAATGGATATTTTTAACATGTCATTGGTTGATAACTTTGAAGTGTTATTGGAGCCTTCAAGTGGTTCAAGAATTTCTGTCCAATTGATATTTTCAAGGTAGTAAACTTAATGTTCTGTCCCGTTTCTAGAAATCGATTCGATGCGTCGATTGCCACAACCATTGCATTGTGCTCAAGTCTCCATCCACATGCATCCTGTATCGGATTCTGGGATCCATTATATGAGTATGGCTCTTATAATTAAAACATGATTTACAAACCCCATGAGATTTATGTGGAGATGAGAGCTTAGCTCGACAAAAAGCTCGTACATCCAACCCAAATCCGCAGAGGATTTCACACATAAATCACCACGATCTCCTGCCCTCTCCTCGTCGGAGTGCCATACCCCTCATAACTCCATTAATAAAGAGAACCATCCTACAGCTTAGACCTTCGCAACCATCAACTCATTCTCAAGGATGCAGAGGCCAGAGCGTACCATACAGGTGTAGGCTTGGCCTCTAAGTAGGCGTAGGGCAAAGGGCAGAGCTACCCGAGGAATCGTAGGTCGAGGATGACACACAATGTACTTGTACATCACACCTCATGACGACATGCAAGGAATGAGCCTAGTGGTTGGTGCAAATCCAGGTGCAAAGTCTACCTCTGATATGATATTTTGTCTTCTCAAAATCTACCTTTAATACAAAGTCCACCAAAAACAATTACCTTTAATACAAAGTCCACCAAAAACAATTTAAGCAGTTTTATTGCCCTTGGTATAATAATAATCGAAGTTCAAATTTTAATTGACATATCCATTATATATATATATATACATATATATATATATATATATATATATATATATATATTTATTTATATTTTATAGAGATAAACACTTTTTATTTGTGAATTAGACTCATTCTTTTTAAAATATAAAAAATACTATAAATCAATTATTTATTTATTTATAAATAGATAAATAAATGAGAGAACGCTTTATTGCCCTTGGTATAATAATAATCGAAGTTCAAATTTTAATTGACATATATATATATATATATATATATATATATATATATATATATATATATATATATATTTATAGAGATAAACACTTTTATTTGGCCAATTAGATTCATTCTTTTAAGTATAAAATCTTATCAAATCAATTATTTGTTATTTATAAAATAGATAAATAAATGAAAACTCTTGTTAAATAGTGGGATAACTTTGAATAAGCTCTTTTACTTTGCCAATTAGACCCATTCTTTTAAAATATAAAAATATTATAAATCCAAATGTTATTTATTTATAAATAGATAAATAAATAGAGAACTACTATTAAATAATTAGGATAACTTTGAATAAACTCTTTTCAATACATTAAATTCAAATTTAAATTGTGTTTTTAAATGCTTTTTTTAATTTAAAATTTAAATTGTGTTATTAATTTTTAAATAAAGAAAAATGTATTACCTTAAGAACTTCAAAAAAAGTATAATGAATAAACTCTTTTCAATACATTAAATTCAAATTTAAATTGTGTTTTTTTAAATACTTTTTTTTTTAATTTAAATTTAAATTGTGTTTTTAATTTTTTTTTTTTAAATAAAAGAGAAAAAATGTATTACCTTAAGAACTTCAAAAAAGTATAATGATCCTTGGTTGCCATCTGTTCTGCTGGCATGCCCATAGGAATGAAGAAGATAAATTATTTTGGCTTTGCCTTGAACTCAGGAAAGCGACATACAAACTACCAAGTGGAAGTCTCACTCACTGCCACTATCAAGTGGAAGTTTGACTCACTACCACTGTCTACATTACAATGGGTTATGGGTTATGGGTTATGCTTCTACAGATATTTAAACATTTAATGTTTGGAATTAATGCTCACTTTCAAGTTAGCATTAATTCATCTTAGTTCATCTTGCCTCCTTGAAGCCTTATGTTTCCTAACTTTGAACTCTGTTGCCTCGATATGAGGCTAAATAAGACCTCAATTTGAAAAGTTAGGATAAAAACTTATATGTGAGCCCGAAATTTATATGAATTTGGCAAAAAATTGGTTAAAATGACTAGTTTGTATGGATTTCTGTGTAGAAATTAATAGAACAACCTTGAACCGATTACTAATAGTCCCTCCAGCCCGAAGGACAAGGACTAATAAAGTCATTTATATTTATATTTATAGTTTATGTTATATGAAAATCAAAAGTAATGTGAATATGATGGAAAAAATGATCAACTTAAAAATAAATATTAATAAAGTTATTTTTTAGTAAAATGCTATAATAATAAATTGATTATCTTAATTATTGAGATGTTTTTTTTTTTGTAAGTGAGCATAGGTAACTGTATTACTGCAAAAATTATGATACAAAAAAGGGGGGTCTCCTGGTTTGACTAGTAGGAAACCAAACTAGGGGTTCTTGAGTTGCGCTTACTGATATATTCGAGGGGAGGGAATGGTCTGCCACCAGGGGAAACCAGGCCAGTCCCACCATAACCAGTTTAAAGGGAAAAACAACATTAACATAAAAGGAAGACATATGCTACACCAACCTACTAGGCTCGAGAGGGTCGCGATCACACTAACCATTCGACTAACCATTCACTAGTCCAGGACAATGACATTTTTCTCCCCGCCATCCGCCTGGCTCTTGTTTTCCTCCTTCCGGGGGATCATGCAAGTCTTTCTGATGTGGGTTGGCGCTTCGTTGCCATCGGCTGGTGTGATATCCATGTGGTGGACATAGCGCAGATAGAGGTGAAATTGAGTAGCCAACCGCTCCAGCTTAGATTTCTGGTCCTTCTCGACCTCAACTAACAGTTTGGTGATGGTT
This sequence comes from Picea sitchensis, assembly GCA_010110895.2. Classification (NCBI taxonomy): domain Eukaryota; kingdom Viridiplantae; phylum Streptophyta; class Pinopsida; order Pinales; family Pinaceae; genus Picea; species Picea sitchensis. The sequence continues at coordinate 484 of SNQJ01S0175369.1, read as the reverse complement.
TCCAAGATGTTGATGCGACTCAGGTTTTCTTCCAACATCTTCTTAAATTCCTTGTTATCCTCCCGTCTAGCGTCTTCTGTTTCCGTAATCACTTTACCAACCATCATCTTAGTTATTTACACCATTTCCACTGTTTTTTGGTATTCTTCTACTATGTATAAATTTAAAAATAGAAAATAACTAACATAAATGTTAAAAAATACTAATAAAATAAATATATAATATTTATAAATTATTTAATAAAAAAATTCTATAAATTATAAATAAAACGAATATGTATTATTTTTGTAAAAAATATTTTAAAAATACTATAAATGAATTAATAAAATGAATCTTACAATGTAGAAATTGATAAATAAAAGAAAAACAAAAATATAAAATTAGAATGGTTTAGAACATGCATCTCCAATTTCAACTAGCTTTTCTCAAAAAAAACAGTTATATGGTATAATTGGTTGTTTGAAAATAGCTATATATTTCATTG
>SNQJ01S0175368.1:0-13202 GCA_010110895.2 Picea sitchensis | reverse complement strand
CCGGAATCCAATATTGACCTTTGATTTGAGCGCTCGATCTTGAGCCGTCCAGATGAGCGCAAGTCTTATCATTGATTCCAGACCCCCCTCGATTAAAAGCAGAACGGTCGGGGGGGTCCAGAATGCTCTGTACACCGTAGATCTGGGCGCCACGATCAATACCTTTGATATGTGCAGGGAATATAAGTGAGGGCGCGAACAAACACATGCACCGAGGAAAACTTAGGATAAATGAATTTTATGGGTTTTTCCAAGGCTTTTTCAAGTAGATACCACCAAGTGGTTAGGCCAACGATCTTTTTAAACATCTGAAAACATGGTGCAACACTTACATCAAGCTGGTTTTTATTGAATTGAAACAAAAAAGCCATCTAACCTATATTCTAACCTAGTTTCTATGACAGTTAACCCAGATTAAACTGTTGGGTTAAGAATCTACTCTACCCTGGGGCTATCTGACCAGGATTAGACAGTCTGGCCAGATTTATTCACTAATCTACCTAGTCACTTTGGCTAAGATTAAATTGTTTAGCCAAGCTCATTCACTATCCTATCAACATCAATTAAAAAAGAACTTGGCCATCCTTGAAAGGTATGGACCAAGTTGCTATTATTGCATGGGGCTTTTATTGAATTCTTTTATGCCCTATTTTTTTCTTTTTCTTTCTTTTTCTTTTTTCTTTTCAAATTGTTTGCAGAATGAAAAATCATTTGTCAACAAAAACACTAGAGACAGATAATATCCCAGTCACCAGTTGATCCTATAACTTATAGGATGATAACAGAACCCATGACATAGCACGTGCGTTCATGGGATATTAAACAATACCCCTAATTTCACTATATATTGAAAAATAACTCCAAAACTATTTTTGTTGAACACCCCCCCCCGAATACATCTTTCAAATAAAAAAACCTTATTTTTACTAGATGCTACCTTTTAAACCCCCCAATACTTGTAAACACCCTCATATCCCACATCCTTGTACAATATATTGACTCTATTTTGCACAATTTAAAAACACCCTTTATGAATGAACATGATAAGATATTGGTCAACAAGGTGAATCCCATGTGCTCAGTGTGAAATCCCTCCCATAATAATTGTTGGTCATCCCCCCTTGCCCCCTATGCCTACTATTACTGTTGGTCCTCTGGCAACTTAGGTGCCTTTTTCATAATAGGTGTTTTGTACTCCATCTTTCGTTGAGACATTATATTAATATTTTCCAAGGAAATAACATCCACATCAGGAATTTTCTCACGCCACCTCACCCAAAATGTAAGATTGTAGTGGACATAAACCAATGTAAATTGCAACCTCCTTCACTATAAGAGGGTAATAATAACTTGTATGATTTGTGGAAGATTTCCATAAAAGTGGTTCTTTTGCATCATAATTTCTCTACCAAACATCTACAACAAATAAGGAAAAAATACTTAAATTACATTTCATTACAGTAGTAAATAGGAAATCAAGAAAAATAATTCAACTTTCAAATAGAACATGTAATTAAACTACTAAATTCCAATGGTTTACTTGACATTAAAATATTAATTTCTTCTACAATTGTGTTGAAGCCAAAGAGTCAGTTGGCATTTCTATACAACTCCATCTCATGATTAATGATTTTGCAAGCTTCTTGACCAGGTACCATATTTTGAAGACACATAAGGAACCCTTCCATAACCTTGCCATCCAAGTCAAAATTAGATGAATAAGAAAAGGTGGGGTTAAGGACAATTGTTGCTACATGGATGAGGCGATGGAGCATCCCAGTCCATCGGTCATCGATTAAATCCTAGATCTTCATGTATATTTCATGTTTGAGGGCACCCTTTCCCAAATAACATGATTAGATAACTTCTTTGGTCCTATGTGTTGATGATTTCATCATCGTGTGACATTCTCCAGGTCGTTCTCCTCTGGAATGAGTTGAGACGATCTATGTGAGAGAGCCCATGTGTTGGGTGTGTGCATGTGATGGGTGTACGTCAGACTTTGGACTGAGTTGTGATGACGTGTGGTCTCCTGCCTTGTACTCCTCCGGACTGAGTTGAGTCTACTTGATATGGTCTCACGCCTTGTACTCCTATGGACTTAGTTGAGTCAGCTTGAAATGGTTCTCCAGATGGTACTCTTGTGGACTCGGTTGAGTTAATTTGTTGAGTGAGAAGTCCCTGTGGGTGAGCACAGGTGGACGTGTCCCTAGTGGTTGAGCACTAGAGGATGTGTGGATCCCTTTCTATATTGTCTGAGAGTAAGAGTGGTTGTAACCCTAATTGTGAAAGGTACAAGTCGGCCCCACCATGTGAAAGATAATTAATATTGTGCAAAGATTAATTATATTATCCAGTTAAAGAGGTCAGCCCTATTGTGCCAATAGACACACCTATTTTTGTGTCAAATCTTTTATAAATAGGAGGAGATCCCCATTGTGGATCTCACTCACTCACTTATCATCTCATAATTTCAACAACACTTGCACTGTTGAAGTGCACATCTCTCTTGGGCACAAGTTTCCAGGTCAAGTAAGCACCCTCTTGTGTGCTAGGGTTTGGTGGTGTGTGGAGGATCTTCTCTTGGCATTATAGCAAAGGATTGTTGGGTTTTTCCCTTGATTGAGAAGGGTTTTCCGAGGATAAACTCTTGTGTTCTTGTGCATGGTTATTCTTCTTATGATCTTGGTTACTGCAACACTTGTGTATGGTATTGTTGCATTGTTATGGTTAGATTACATGCTAAATTGAAATAAACTACATGTGCATGATCTAAGCATTAAAATTCAACATGGTATTAGAGCATAGTTCCTGAAGAGACCATTGCACAAGCCATTAAAGAGCCAACCATCACCTTCTAGTTGCAACTACAAAAACAACTCTCCTTCTTTTTCCAGTTTCAGCACCTCCCACTTGAGTGTTGGGGCTACATTTTGCATAGGAGTGTATGGACTTCTTCAACGCACCTCCAACAACTTTCAAATTGCAATTTCGAGAATTTTTTTATTTTTGGCCCCTAGGGTTTCTGCAGAATTTCGGCCTCTAGGGTTTCTGCAACTACTTGAAGGATTTTGCAACTCACCAAGGTTCTTGTGACCTTCTAAAGGCTTATTGTTGGTAGTCATAAGTCCATCGAAAACTAAGGTTGCTAGCCTAGCCCAACCGTTAGGTTTCCTAGCCTAACCGTTAGGGTTTGTGAAGAATCTACAAACCATGATGAACAAAACTATGGTGAAAGATAGGCTTGATGGATCAAACAATTTTAGCTCCTAGAAGTCAAGACTTCAAATCACTCTAGAATAGAATGATCTATTGAGTTCTAAAGAAAATACTCTACCAGACACAACCACCGATGAAGAGAAGGCTGATTGGAAGGAAGATGATGTCAAAACAAGGAAGACAATCATCTATTCAGTAATAGATCATCTACTACCTCGTATTTATAACTTGAAGACAACTTATGAAATGTATGATGCATTAAAGAATATTTTTGAGAAAATGAACACAAACAAAGCTCTCACTTTGAAGCACCAACTTCAAAATATCAAGATGACGAAAGGTGACACCATTGTCGCCTTCTTCATGAGGATCTCAGAGATCATAGATCATCTAGGTGCCATTGGAGAGACCATATCAGACAAAGAACTTGTATTGACCAATCTCAATGCTCTACCAAGACATTGGGAACCATTTCTTTAAAGTATCAGTGGAAGAGCAAATCTACTTGGATTTGATCGTCTATGGATAGACTGCACCTAGGAAGAAACCAGACTTATAGCCATAGGAGTGATAGACTCCCATCATGATGATAATCAAGCTCTTGTTTCTCATACAAAGAAAGGCAGAAGAAATAGAAGAAGTTTCAACAAATCATTCAAAGACAAGAAGTCTTCATCAACTTCAGGTCATGAACATAGAAGAGAAAATTCAAAGATTCAATGTTTCAAATGTAACAAGTATGGACACATTGCCAGAGATTGTCCTACCAGGAAGAAATGAAGAAAACATGTATTCACTGCAGATGTTGATACAGAACCACATCAGAGAGGTGAAGACATAAAAGATGAAGCATTCTTCTTCATATCAACACTCTCAGGTATGATTCCTACAGATAGTGATATTTGGTTGATTGGCAGCGGTGCCTCCAGGCACATGACTGGATATAGAGAACATCTTACAGATCTTGTAGAGAAAGAACCTCATCTGCATGTTGTGATCGGTGATAATGCTTGATATATTGTGAAGGTAGTTGGAATTTCTACCTTCCAACTAGATTCTAACATACCACTTCAGTTGAGTGAGGTACTATATGTACCTGGGATGAATAGGAGCCTTGTATATGTTTCTGCCTTGGAGGATAAAGGCTACAAGGTTATTTTCTCAGAAGGAAAAGTTCTTGCATGGCATAAGAACTCACATATGGATTCTGCCTGGGTGATTGGTGTTCGAGAAAACAACTTATATAGATTGACTGTCCGACTAGTCCAGGCCCTGTTACATGATACTATTAGCTTGAGCGAGCTATGGCATAGAAGACTTGCTCATTTACATTACAAAGCTCTTCCCGCTCTGGTGAATATGGTAACATGCCTTCCAGAGATACATGTTCAACATGATGGCGTTTGCAGAGGTTATGCACTTGGCAAGAATGTCAAGGGGTCCTTCTTGAGCAATGACAATAGATCCAAGGGGATCTTGGCCCTGATACATTCAGATGTTTGTGGACCCATGACTGTTTCTTCCTTGAACGAATATTTGTACTAAGTGCTCTTCATCAATGATCACTCTCGGAAGACATGGATTTACTTCTTGAAGACCAAGGATGGAGTCCTTGGGATATTTCAAGAATTTAAAGCTCAGGTTGAGAACCTGACCGGGAGGAGGATCAAGGTGTTGAGATCAAATAATGGAGGAGAGTATATCTCCAGGGATTTTAGTGATTTTTGTATTGAGGCAGGGATCAAGAGGGAGTACACCGTTCCGTATAACCCTCAACAGAATGGGGTTGCAGAGAGGAAGAACATAACCATTATTGAGGCAACCAAAGCGATGATACATGACCAAAATCTACCTATGATTCTGTGGACAGAGGCATCCATGACAATAGTGTATGTTCATAACAAAAGTCCTCATCATATTCTGAAGAACATGACTCCCAAAGAATCCTTCACCGCAGTGAAGCCTAAGGTTGGACACTTTAGGATATTTGGGTGTCCAGTATACATTCATGTACCCAAGACGAAGAAGACCAAACTAGACCCTTCAGGAAGAAAGGGTACATTTGTGGGGTACAGTGAATCTTTGAAGGCATATCAGATCTACATCCCTAGTCAGAGACAGATTGAGGTGAGCATAGATGTCACCTTTGAGGAAGAGATAGCCTTTCGAAGATCTAGAGAATCTCAGATGGATATTGATAGCGAAAAGAATGAAGAGACAATACCTTCTCCCCCTTCAATAGTTCAGAGGGAGACAACTATTGGTCCAGTAGCTCCAGTCGATGTTCCCAGAGACATTGGAGTAGGCCATAAAAGGCCTGCCTGGGCTCGACAAACTCTGCAAGAGGCAGAGGGACATGCAACTCCTCGAGGTACATTCCGAGAGAGCAAGAGACCACAAAGATTTTCGAGCTACATTTCAGCTATGAGGCACATCATTGATACTGAGCCTTCTTGTCATGGAGAAGCAACAGGTCAATAGGATTGGCAAGATGCCATGACATAAGAGTATCAGTCCATCATGAAGAATGATGTGTGGGATATTGTTTCGAGACCGAAAGGGAAGTTTGTAGTGACTTCCAAGTGGCTCTATAATATCAAACATGCAACTGATGGAAGTATCGAGAAGTACAAAGTGAGATTTGTGGCCAGAGGATTCTCTCAGCTGGAGGGGATTGACTATGAGGAGACGTTTGCTCATGTTTCTCGATACACTTCCATTCGTACTATTATTTCCCTGGCTGCATCCATGGGTTGGAAACTACATTAGATTGGTGTAAAGACAACCTTTCTCAATGGTGAGATTGAGGAAGAAGTTTACATCGAGAAACCAGATGGATTTGTGACATATGAGAAGGAGTCTTGTGCTTGGTATGAGAAGATTGATGGATACGTGATGAGTTTGGGCTTCAACAAGAGTGTCGTTGATCCCAACCTATACTATCGCGTTGTTGGTGACAAGTACCTGATCTTGGTCCTATACGTCGATGATTTATTCCTCACTGGTTTAGAAAGTCTTATTGTTGAATGCAAGCGTGCATTGATTTCTGAATTCGAGATGAAGGACCTGGGTATGATGAACTACTTCTTGGGACTAGAAGTATGGAAGAGCACTGATGAGATTTTCCCGAGTCAAGGAAAGTACAAAATGGATATTTTGAAGAAATTCAGTATGATAGACTGCAGATCCATGCCTACACCGATGGTGATGAATCTGAAGAAGATGAATGAGGATTCTTCTGATTTAGGCGAGGTTGATCCACATCTTTATAGATAGATGATTGGATCACTGATGTATCTGGTTAACACAAGACCTGATATATGATATGCAATGAATGTACTCAGCCAGTTTATGAGTCAGCCGATACAGACACATTGGACAACAATGAAGCACATGTTGAGATATCTACGAGGCACAGTTGATTATGGCTTGAGATATGCCTCCAGTGTATACATGAGATTGCAGGCATATGCCGATGCAGATTAGGCAGAGAGCATAGTGGACCAAAAGAACACATATGATTGTTGTTTTACTTTGGGATCTGCCATGGTTTCCTGGTGCAGCAGGAAATAGATCTTTGTGGCTTTGAGTACCACAGAAGAAGAGGACACAGCGTTATGTGTGGCAGTTCGCGAAGCAGTGTGGCTTCGCAAGATCCTTGCTGAATTATTTGGACATGAGATGGATTCCATCGTTATCCATTGTGATAACCAGAGCTGTGTGAAGCTCTCCGAGAATCATGTGTTTCACGATAAATCGAAACACATTGAGATCAAATACCATTATATCAGAGAAATGGTGCAGAGGAAAGTAGTACATGTGCAGTGCCTTTCTACACACAAGGAGGTTGCATATATCTTCACCAAACCACTTTCCAGGACAAAGTTAGATTACTTTTGTGAGAGACTTGGCATGGTGGAGAATGCCTCCCTAGCTAAGAGGGAGTGTAGATGATTTCAACATCGTGTGAAATTCTATAGGTCATTCTCCTCTAGACTGAGTTGAGACGATTTGTGTGAGAGAGCCCATGTGTTAGGTGTATGTCAGACTTTGTACTGAGTTGTGATGATGTGTGGTCTCTTGCCTTGTACTCCTCTGGACTGAGTTCAGTCGGCTTGAGATGGTCTCCTTCCTTGTACTCCTATGGACTTAGTTGAGTCAGCTTGAGATGGTTCTCCAGATGGTACTCCTGTGGACTCAATTGAGTTAATCTGTTGAGTGAGATGTCCCTGTGGGTGAACACAGGTGGAATTGTCCCTAGTGGTCGAGCACTAGAGGATGTGTGGATCCCTTGCTATATTGTCTGAGAGTAAGATTGGTTGTAACCCTAATTGTGAAGGGTATAAGTCGGCCCCACCATGTGACAAATAATTAATATTGTGCAAAGATTAATTATATTATCCAGTTAAAGAGGTTGGCCCTATTGTGCCAATAGACACACCTATTGTTGTGTCAAGTCTTGTATAAATAGGAGGATATCCCCATTGTGGATCTCACTCACTCACTTGCATCTCATAATTTCAGCAACACTTGTATGGCTGAAGTGCACATCTCTCTTGGGCGCAAGTTTCTAGGTCAAGTAAGCACCCTCTTGTGTGCTAGGGTTTGGTGGTGTGTGGAGGATTTTCTCTTGGCATTATAGCAAAGGATTGTTGGGTTTTTCCCTTGATTGAGAAGGGTTTTCCCAGGATAAACTCGTGTGTTCTTGTTCATGGTTATTCTTCTTGTGATCTTGGTTACCGCAACACTTTTGTATGGTATTGTTGCATTGTTATGGTTCAAGTACATGCTAAATTGAAATAAACTACATGTGCATGATCTAATCATTAAAATTCAACACTATGCATGGCCTCATACAAGAAGTCCATTGTGTGCTTGTCCCTATCAATCAAGTGAAGAACCTTTACTAAATGTTTGCTAACCATGCACACTTCCTCCACACCTTCCCAAAGGGAATCAATGTACATTGGTTTAGCAATGGTTCTCTAATACTGTCTTCTGCTAAATGCAGTTTTGCACCACTCATTGGAAATGAACCCCTACTTCACCTCAACAAGAAATGGCATTGCTAGAAAAATGTGTGATTGTAGGATGTAACCACTCTATCTTTTGTGAAGTTCCTCATGATGCTAAGAACACATGCATGGTTATATTTATATTTTGTGATGTTCCTAGCTTGAACAATGACATCTTGATAAAGGATATTTTTCCCACATCCCCAAGCATCAAATTGATGCACTAGGTGGTACATGGAGTCCAGAGTATTGTGGGGTGCCTCTACATTAGCAACTCATGAACAACCACATAATTAGCTCCATTATCTATTACTAATTGCATAATGCACTACACACCTATCTTTTGGATGAACCCATCCAACAATTCACACAACATTTTGCATCTTTAACATGCATTGATGCATCATTGGATTTAATAAACATTGTACCATTGGGACAATGTACTAAGAAATTAAGGAGGGCCCTACCCTTCCCATCTATCCAACCATACACACCATTGTGCATACAATGGCCTCCCATGATTTCCTTAGGTATTGACTCCGTTCTAGTATTGATACCATCCTTTTCTGTTTGAAGGATTGACCCTCACAACTCTTGTAGGTAGGGGTTTTATACCTAGGGTCAACAACATTGACTGGAAGAACGGATTTTTATTTGCAATTCTCAAAGGTATGTCACTCCTAAAAGACATGTCCATACAACCTTGTTGTTTCTTGTTTCTCCTTTCTTTTGACCATTCATTGGATGGAAGGTTGTGCCCGATCTTCGATTCTTGGAACAAAGAAAGATGAGGTCCAAATGGAAGGTGAACTCGTTGAGTCCCTCTCATTGTGCCTAGTCCCAGATATACTTGTGGTTCTTGAGGATCTAACTACTCCACTAGCAAGAGTATAATGTTTGATAGTTGTTGCCTTTTCCTTCCTTTTATTCTTTTCATTAATGGCTTGGTGGGTAGCTTACATAACTTCTAGGGATAATTGAGTACAAATCATAACCTCCTTCCTTGAGATTCTAGCAAGGTAGTATTTCAACTAGATAAACCCTCATATCATGCACTACCCACACAACTTCCAAGTTAATATATGTTGATTTGTCCCATCTTTGGGTTCACCATGTTGCCAAAATGGGTCCAAAACCTTTGGCATATTGGCAAGACAATATTCAACTATGAACTTGAAACCTAGGACAAAAAAAATGAAAAATTGGACATCAAAGAATGTTGGCAAAAAATAGTTCGTTGGCAAAAAATAGTAGACCTCTAAATCGTTGTATGACCCTTTAAAAAAAATAACAAGAGGCAAGCGACATGCACTTTGAAAACCCTTGCATAAATCTAGAAAAATACTAGTTTGAGGATAGAATTTTAAGAATACCTAGGATTCTGAAAACTGTAGGTAGGTATAAATCTATCTTGGCTTTGAGAAAAAAATCTTTGATGGTGATGAGAATGATTCTTTGGATCTACTAAGATTTATTGCTGATGATGTTAAACTCCTTCCCTCTCAATCCCTAAATGTTGCAAAGAAAAATAAGCCCCCAAAATTTGTTTTTTCCCTAAAAATCACAACTTTTAGGGTGCGATTTATTGTTTCCTATTTGGAATCATGATTTTTTTTTATTTTGTTGATATTTTGGTGATTTTATCATTTATGGTGTCAACAATGACTTAGGAATTTCATGACCCATCAAAACTATTTATGTAGGTTTTGGATTCATGCATAGAAACTACATTCAAGCATTGATTTATGAATAGTGGGGGATGTCAACAACGATTGAATAGATTGTTCAATTTTAGTTTGGATGTTCTCACTAAAATTTTCATTTCAAGAACTATTGCCTTCAATTCTATTGTAGTGAAATCAAGTCACTAAAGAGTATGAAAGTTGCACCACTAGTGACCCTTGAAAACGTTATTGTGCTGCCACAATTTGCATTTGCGAGGATAATGGACAGCAATATCATTTCTTACTCTTTTAATCTCATTGTGGTTGTCAATGCCTAGACAAAACAACCACATTAGAGAATCGTTGATAAGTGTCCACAAGAATTGAACCTTAGTGCTTTCATAATAAGCACCCCATACCCACCATTCAACTACAGTCCAATGGACAATAGCTTAGATAAAACCAAATGGTGATAAGAAGTCAATTCTGAAACAAGGTGAATGATGAAAGCCTTTCTATGTCATTTCCATCCTACTTGGAATCTATTGTTATAATTCATTCACCATCTTACCATATTTCCTCAATTCTGAAACAAGGTGAATGATGAAATCCTTTCTATGTCATTTCCATCCTACTTGGAATCTATTGTTATAATTCATTCACCATCTTACCATATTTCCGTCTCTCGTTGATGTTTAGATTAATGTGTAAATCTAGCATTTCCTATTAACATTAACCATACTATCAACCCTCTATGCCATGGGAATTTTATCCATTGTACATTTTTGTATGCCTACACCCTAGTGATCTTTATGATAAGCCCATCTAAAAGGAGCTGCCCTCTGTAGAAGTATTTTTAATGAAGTGCCTCTCTCCATGGACACTTTTCTTTCTTTTTGTTTGCATATTTTTAAAAGTGCTTCCTTTAAACTCAAAGATTACAATTGGCTTGAATAACACATGGATCACAAGTCGTACTTTTTTGACGGGAAAGATGGTATTTGAAGGGAAACCCATTATCACAAGCACTCCTTTGGCTAAATTAGTTTCATAGGGGGGTACTCTTTTGTATCACTGATGACTTGTTCTTGCCGTAACCTTTTATTCATGCTTCAACGATAATTGAACATTGGTGAATGCCCTAACATGCCACAATCTTCATGTTAAAGCATGATTCCATTAGCTTCCATGGGCAATTTCAAATTTAATCGTTCTATTTATTTTAAGGTCGTTCTTGAGAAAAACATCATGTCAAAATAAATGTAGAAATCTTGAAGGCCTCTTGTTGAAATGCTTCATATCATTTGAGCATCCTCAAGTCAAATGCTTCCATATAGATGGAAACTAGAAGTGCAATGTTGTTTAATATGAAACCCTAGATTGCAAACAATGATGTTCGAAAAATTCAACAAACTTGAATTTAATTGCCCTGACTAGTGTTAATAGGGAGTGCTCTAGGCACTATTGGTCCTACTCTGAAATCATGTTTTGGATGATTCATTGTGGGAGCATTATTGTGAGTGCACTCCCTAGCCTCTCAAGTCTACACACACATTTTCATGTCAATATAACACTTTTGCGAGCACTTCACTCTAGATATTTTTGGGAAGGACCACTCCCTACTTCATTCCACTCCTTAGCAATACGATCTTTGGCCTTATCATGCTTGGGCTATCAAAGACATTAATCAAGCAATGAGGCTAAATGGAAATAGTTTTTGTGTCCCTTCTAAAGCAAGAAGCACTGACGTTATTATCTTGGATATTCCCATTTTGATAACATGCCTATGTAAACATACTACTTTTGTTAAGTATCTACATAGTTTCCCATCTCAATTGTATTGATTTTTTTATAAAGCATTATGATAATTTTGGACCTATTGCTAACTTGATATAGTTTTTGGATGGATGTTGGGTGGGAGAAAGGTAGGAAGTCATTGCTTAAGATGTGTAAAGTAACATAGGGAAGTTTGCTTGAGAGGTTCTTGTTAGATAAGAGCTAGACAAAAAGCTTATCAAACTCACTTCTCCACAAGTAAAAAACAAGAAGAAAGAGAAAAGAGAGTCATAATTCCTTCATCTCTTTCATTCCATTATTATATTTATTATATAGCTTCATCCTCCTTACTTTTATAGATATCTAAAGATAATTTTATACATCTAAACATTTCTACTTGGTAATTTTCAATTAATGCTCACTATGAGAGCGTGCGCCCCTAATAAGCACGCTTCTATACTTAAGCCTTGAGCTTCAACATCTTACACATTAAAATGAAGTTACATCTCTTTGCCTTGATATTCCACATACAATCATGTCCCCCCCTTAACAATTACTCCTACAAAATACTCACAAGAAAGTGGTATTTTGAAAACATTTTGAAAACAATAATGAAAATAAATAAACAAAGGAATGGAGAAATACATTAATATGAATATTGGAATGGCAACCTTCATTGTTGCAATAGGTATAGAAAATGGTAAATTGAACATGACTCAAGATATGTAATAAAATAATAATTTTGGTGATTAATTGAAATTTAATATTCAAGAATATAGTTTTGTTTACAAAAAGAAAGATTCAAAAGTTACAAGTTCATGCATGTAAATCTAGGTTTGGTTAGGATGTGTTACCCCCTCTCACCTAGGGGTAACTAGAGAAGATCATTCTTCATGATCCACATTGCAAACAATGATCCCATAGATGATGACCAACATTCTCCACAGATAGAAACCCATCAAATGCCTCTCCCTCATCATTGCTCAGAGCATTCACTTAATCAGTGGTTTCATCCAATGATGGTGGTCCAACACATATGAGGTACATTAGTCATTGTTTCATACAAAGTGTTACATTTAATGCATTGGGCACTTACGTGAGGATCATGGGTTGAAGTTAGATAATGAATCATGATGCTTGGAAGTTATAATTTTTTCCTTGTTTCATCTTGGTGGCCATCATATGTGTCCTAGTCAAGTGTTGTCACTCTTGGTGAAAATGGGTACTATTGGGAGGCCTTGATAGGGGTAATGTATGCATACAGTTTCCATACTTACACCTTCCATCTAGAATCCTTCCGTTGCTCTATCTTTTGGAATGGTTGTTACATGTATCCCAAAAAGGTCCATACTTCATTCTCCTATGAAAAAAAGGGGCTTAAATGCCCGAGGTTGATGCAATTGGTAAAAATAATGGAAAGAGAATGTTATGAATTCAAAATGAAAAAGAGAAATAAAGGGATATGAATGATAAATCAAAAGCCAAGTTAGCTTGAGATCTACCACCTCTCTATGAGGATATCATCCCA
>SNQJ01S0175366.1:0-20112 GCA_010110895.2 Picea sitchensis | reverse complement strand
CATCTATTACCTATATCCCCTATTATCACCCCTTCTAATTCATTTCTTAGATATGGAAATTATAAACTTTGAGGTAAGCATTAAAGGTAGGAAGGTGTCAAGCACGAGGGATGGAGCTTCGAGTACAAACATCCCATGTAGCGTCTTGAATTCAGTATGGGAGAGACATTATGTTATTCCCTTTGCTATCATTTTCGTTATGTGTAGTGGGATTATTTCAAGTGAGGTATGGAGAGATATAATTGAATGTGGGATGATTTATGGAGCACTAGTTCTAGTTTTTTACAGTGTTTGGGATCATATTTGGATGTTCTCTATCTAGTCAAATGTGAGGAAGGATTGTGCTCCTATGTCTAAATGTTTTCGACACTATGTATTCCAGGTAAGTGTCCATTCCTCATGGTTTGCAATTTCATGGTGCAACAAAGTGGTCATCTTCATTCAAACGCTCCTAGGTATCTTCATGTGGTGTTCGTTTATTAAGAGGGTTTTATGTGCTCTATGGGAGGGGCTTAGTGTCCTACTTTCGTTCAGTGGCTCTATTTTCATCTGGGTTTCTGGTATTGTTCTTGTTGTGTGGTGGAAGTCATGTCATGTTGTTTTATTGAGGTGCCCTCTTTCTAAGGAATTGTGGGTTGCATAAGACAAGTGTCTCAACCTATTGGGGATTGGAGTCTTTGTTCATTTGGCTCATATTTGCTAGTGGGAAAAAATATTTTGCCTCTTTTTTTGGATTTCCACCTTGTTGAAGTGGAGTGTAATTGGAACATATTTTCTAGTATGTAATCTTTACCTTGTTACACATCAATTCTCTACAGTTATGTTTAGAGGGTTGTTGGGTTTTCTCGGGTCATACCAATCTTCAAATTTTGTAGTAGAAAACAGAGGAATCCTTTTGGAATTAGGTATAATGGATCCTCAAGATATCACATATGTTTGCAAGGTTTTGAGGAGGCGTGAAGAGTTCCTAGCCAACAATGAAATTTCCCTCAGGTCCCTCTTTGAAATTATGAATAACATGGAAATGAAACAGTACGAGAACTATGATAGGATTATGGGCACTCTCGAAGAACACAAAGGGAAAAATTCAGAATTAGAAATGGGTTGCTACAAAATAAAGTGCTCCATTTAGTACCCAAGCAAACCATCAACTTCTGATTCCACATCTTCAGGACAGACCATAGAACAAGCAAAGAACAAAGACACGGATGAGGAATTTGGACAACAACATAGGGAATCAATGGCAGTTGACTAGCCTCATATTCCCCTGGAGCCAAATGCAAAAATAACTCATTTAAATGTTTTACAGATATATGTGCATTTTGGATGTCTTTTATTGGTGTTATAGTTGGCATGCTAGTATGTATTTAGCCACTGAAAAGCTAGGAAATAAAGTCTTAGTTGGTAGGAAAAATATGAGGGTGTCACTGAAGGACTTTTTAAACAAAAGGCATGCTCTCATAGTAATATTTTGACTTTTTTGCCACTATTAGTACAAAATTCTCTAGTCCTAGTTTTAAAAAATTATATATATGTGTGTGTGTGTGTGTGTTATCTTTGTTGTTAAAGATACTTCATAACTAATGCACAACATAATTAATTTGCAACATAGGAAATCCCGCAAGCAATTGGATTTTATTCTTACTAAAGTTGGTGACGTTGATGCCTCCACTTGACTTCCATATAAAAGAAAATTGAATTTTTCTTTAGTTATAAACTAACACCTTCTTATGACATGATATGTCACCTTGGTTGTATTCAACTTAGTTCTAATGTCTAACCAAGGAAGATAACATTCCTAAAGTGTCTACACTTACTTGGGAGTATACTATGCCACATAACATGTTCATAGTTGATATCCTAATACACTTCTTATTATTGGTTCTCATATACCCAAAACATGCTATTAAACTATTTCCCAATCCACTTCTAGCAAGAGGATTTGATGATAAACTATGGATCAATCTAGATTTGATGATAAACTATGGATCAATCTAGAAATAACTAATCAATGTCCTCCTTTATTGAACTAGAGTCTCTCCTTTAGGCCCATGATACCGCACCGGGAAAACAACACATGAGAGACACAATGCTCTGAACTCAAGCCTTCCGAAGCCCTGCTGCGTACATGTGATATCTGTAAATTGTACTTCTCTATCTATTATCAGTCACTCCTAATCAATGTCCAGCATCATAGGTAGGTAGGTAAATGGGTAGGTAAATAATCAAAAGCCAACAAAGCCTTACCTGCTTTCCATGCAGGTAAGTGTTCACCTGTAAGAGCCTGCCCATATGCGTATCTACAGTCGAAATCCCAAAGACCAGTCACTCCGCCATGATTCTACAGAACCAACATCTGAATTAGTTGATCAGATTGATTCAGTCGAAGAACTAGCTAACCTTTCTTACCCACCTTTAGGCCCATGATACAATTTACATAAATTATTCATGCTAACCTGCCATCTAAAAAAAATACACGAGCCTAAATACACATATATTCTTCATCTCATGCATAGATGGCCTCTAATTAAGTCAACAAAGAACAAATATATTTTGTAGGAGGCATTGATAGAGACATGCCAATGATAATAAAGTAAATGAAAAAAAACAAGAGAGAGAGGGGTTGATTATTTCATTAAAGTAAGAGAGTAATTCCATGGGAAAAAAAGAGAGAAGGTTGATTTGTTATGTTGCAAAGGATGCCAATGATGACTTTCAAAACTGAAGCCAATGTGGATGTATAAAAAGGGACAATGTGATTACAATAGAGTTGTTTGTTCTTTCCCAAATATGCACTCAAAGTAATAATGCACTCAAAGTAATAAAGCCCTAAAACATGAGTGCAACCCTGCGGAAACTCAATAAGGCTTCACACTATCACCACAACAACTTTTCCTCTCACTTTAGGTTGGATCTCCTCCAACACAAGGGGGGTGTCCCTCAGTAATGGGTAAGATGAACTTTAGAAATAAATGGGATGGTGTCCCAAGGCCAGAGCATGTCCAATGGGTGATGGAGTTAAGTATCTACTAACAAGAGGATTTGGATACTATGGAGAAGACATAGTCAATCCGTTCATTTATGTGTCATGAATAGTCCAAAATAGGTTTCAAGTTATACTAGAGTAAGTAATGAAGCCCTTATACAAGATGCACTACCACAACCATGAATTTTTAACCAAGAAATAATATGCAACAATAAACAATGAAAGAACCACTATAACATGAAATCATAAGTAAAGAGGACAAAGTATGACATCCTTCTTGATAATGAACAACACATCACATATTCAATTACAATCCCATAAAATCAAGTGAGCCATAACATGTCCCACAATCAATTTGAAATTAGAACATAAAATTCCCCAACATTCAAGGTTTCATCAAAGACTAGGAAAGGTTTACAACCTCTGCCCTAATCTCTTCTCATTGTGAAAAAATACCCTCTAATAGAGATTATTTCCTTTAGAAAATACTATGGCTACCCTTGCATAAACCCTAATCATCCATGATAAATAAAAGAGAAACATGAAAACCTCACATATGGTTACCCCTGACTTCTTCCTCCTAACATATTTTCAACTATGTTTAGAGGGGATCTCCCATGAATCCAACCATGCTAAACAAGTGAGAGGGATTCTCATTATATAGAGTTTAGCTCAATCTCTCTTACAATAAAACAATAATAAGTGGATTTAAGATCCACTTTTCTCTCCTAGAATAAATATCTGAATACGCGTCTTGGAATCTTCCCATAGTTGGGTGCTCCTAAAAAAGGTAATAGAAAATGTATAAAGAAAGCATCAACAAGTCTTTGATGTTATGCATCAACTTCTTACAGAAGGCGCTCTCTTGAGTAATGTTTCTTTTACCAATTATTACGGTTTGATATGCCACTTGTATTCATTCTCCTTGGGGAACTCTTCAAGATAGCGACTAGATAACCAGTCCAATTAAAATATTGATAAATTCCTATTCAATGGGAGTGCTCCCTAAGGTATGGAATTACTTAGGGACTGGGGAATGTGCTATCTTCCACGTGTCTCTTTCTCCCTTGGATCACTCTTCAAAAGGATCACCTTTCAAACCATGCCCAATCAAATATGCATATAAAACCATTTTAAAGGAGAAATCAACAAAGTGGAGCACTAATCCTCCTCAAGATGATGAAATGATGCCAAGTGTAGCAAGATGAGTGAAGGCACTTCTCAAACCAAATAAAAACCTTCTCAAAAAGTGATCTCATAGGTGAATTTGTAATAAAGTTCCATTGCTTGTTATAATAACCTCCTTAAGGATGGGTTGGCCTCAAAATATGTGCCAAGAGTGTGGATCCATGTGCCACCAACCACTAATTTCCTTGGAGTGCTCATCAATAATACCGCATATAAACCATCTCTAGTAAAATAATGATGAATACCATGTCAAAGGGAGAACTCTCCCAGGAAATTAGTTATTCCTCCTTAGGATGCCAAAATTAATCCAAGCATCCCCTTTAAAGCTAGAGCACTTCCTCGAAATTGTGATTTGACCTTGATTCAAGTGCATTTATGACCCACTTATCCTCTAAAATAGTCCCAATAATAGTACACCCTTTGAATGTGTGCATGGAATGGGTCTCCTAGTTAATGCATGCAACAAACCCTCCATACCACTTTTGACCAAGGATTATTTGATACACAACTTACATAGGGTGCTCAAAAAAAGTGAGTGCTCATTTTCCTAGAAAAATTTGCCCAAAGATAAGCTATAAAAAACTCCTAAGAGACCCTTAGTTGACCAACACTCCTTTCAAGAAAAGATATTGACCAAGTGTGACATCTAATGTAACTACCACATGTATTACACCCTCCAACACCCAATGTCTCTCTAGATTATGAGGCATGCCTCCAAATATATAAATGTGCCTCAAGAGAAGTGATATGACCCCCTGTGGTACAAAATGCCTCCAAATATGTAGCAATGCCTCAAAATGTGATCCTTAATGATGGAACAGGCATAAAAAACTGCAACCAAGACCTCCAGGCCAAAATCCTCTAAATGCAACCTACTAAGTATAGTCTTCAATCTTGTTACTAGTCTTCATGCATGAGTGGTAACAATGTCAACATGACACTAATAATAATAGTTGCAAAACAAACATCATAGCACCATAACATTCAATTTCCAAATGTATGAAACATCATAACATTGTAACATAATAATCTATTCCAAAATTTCCAAGTGCACTTTTAATGAAAAATGTGACATCATATCCAAGTACATAATGGAAATTCGTGCTCAAATACAAAATGGAAAACTCGTGCCCAACATACAAAATGGAAACTGGTGCCCAAAGTACAAAATTCACATGGTGGAAATGACAAATGGAGGTATTCATTGTCCCCCACCACCTTTTACATTGCTAGATGCATCTCTAAAAGTGATCTTGCACCTATTTGTGCTTGAGGATCCTTGAGGTTGCCAACGTCAAGGATTGTTGCACATTTCTGGAGACTAGAAATGAAACAACATTCTAAGTTATCTTCTAGAGTTTCAAATATCAACAAACTTACAAAGTCAAATTACGATTCAATATATAAAAAAAAAACTCATTACAAATGAGTCTTGCAGGCAGTATCCTCCTCCTAAATCCAATCCTCCTTGTGATGCCTCCCTCCAAAGGATACATACAATTAATTAATAAAAAATTATAATGCCTATAATGAAATCCATATTTGTATGAAAATAAATTCATGAATTTTTTATCTAATTGACAAAATTGAGGTGATGTCAGAGATTGACCTTCCTGGATAGGAGGTGGAGTTGTGGCGTGAACCTCCTACTCCAAGGCCAAAATGCTAGATGTAGTAGTGGCCAATGCAACAATGGTAGCTACAACACTATTAGGAGTTGTCAAAGAAGACACGTCTTGAACTAGTTAGACGCATAAACTCACCATTGTAAGAAAACAAACACGTCAATGTATAAATTTAACTTGTTCAATACCTAGGTGATCCCGATAGGAAATCCAATGCTAAGGGTGAACTAGGAGAGGATGCAAAACCAAAACATGGACAACTAAGAAGTCCCATCAAAGCCTAGAAACAAAAGGTGTGAAACTAGTTGGAAATTTTTAAAACAATAATAAATTTAACCATATAATCTATCTAGCATATTGTGATTAAACAAATTAAAAGTGGTGTGCAATACCTATGCATGGGTGAGTGACATAAATTAGAATGCTCAAACCTAAAGTAAATGGTGATATATGAGTTAGTGGTGCAAGCTAGCCATGAACAATACCTGCCATGTATTGAAAACAATGTGATTTGACCCAATTGGAGTGTTGCAATACAATGAAATTACTTCCTTAGCTTAAACAAAAACTACTTGAATGTACTACCTAACTGTGTTATGAGTTAGTGGTGCAAGCTAGCCATGAACAATACCTACCATGTATTGAAAACAATGTGATTTGACCCAATTAGAGTGTTGCAATACAATGAAATTACTTCCTTAGCTTAAACAAAAACTACTTGAATGTACTACCTAACCGTGTTCCATGGAAATAGGAAATGTAACACCAAAGGGGCGATGTACAAACCTTGCCATGTACCAAAAAATTGAAAGCTATAAATAAATAAATTGTAGAAGAATAAAGAAAAATATGGGATATAATAACAAAATGGTTTTTGTACCTTTTTGCAATGCAACATGCTTGGAAAAGTTGTCATACTAAATGGTGCAATGTATGTTTCTCGGGGTGGTCCATGGAATACCCTTGCTAGTGATTGCTTACACATGTGCAATGGGTTTTAATTTAGTGCAAAAAATAAATAAATCGCAAGTTATAAAGCCTAGGGAAAACCCCCGAGTACTTCCCCTCATTTTGAGGATAGTACCCAACATAAACCCTACAATCTTCAGGGCACAAGGCCAGTCAAAAACATGGCTCAAAGTCATTACAATAATATACTCATTAAGATCTCAACATGTCACTTGCAGGAATTGAACCTGGGTGAGGAGGATAAAAATCATTCCTCCCAACCACCCAAACTAAACCCACTTGATGGATTTAGTACAAAAACATGAAAATGAACCAAAAAATATATGGAATTTCACATTTTGAAGCCAAATTAGCTTGAAAAACTACTTGACTATAAGCATATCCAATGAAAATTGGAATTTCTAGGAGTGTAGTCATCTTCCCAAGAGCAAAATGGGATCTATCAACCCCAAGTGCAGATGACAGGTCGAAGTCTCTTGTCAACAGTTGTAGAAACCTGTGTGGATGTAATTAGATGAAAATTAGATGCAACATAAAAAATTAGGGTACTTTTTAGCCTCATATTATAGAGGGCACACATACATAGTGGTTTAGTTTTAGAATCGTGGTAAGTAGAGAGCATGGCATCGAGACATCTGACTTATGGTAGGAAACTCTTTAGCATGTTTCAATGACAAGAGGGAGGTATGAGAGTGGAGTGGGGTGATGATGCTACTTAGCCTATGAAAGGATTGGGCTAAACTAATGATGCTACTTGAAGTAGAAAACAACTCTTGCATTGTAAATATTCAATGTAAACCCGACTGCACTAACATTCTAGATTGGGGTTAGGCTTTTTCCCTAAGAAGTGTGTCTTGATGTGACACTCTAAACATATGTCATAAAATTAGTTAACCTTGAATACAACACATTTCAACTCTTTATTAGGTTCAACATTTATACATGTTTTTGGTAAAAAAATGTTATAGACAAGTCATTGTAGTACAACTTAATTCACAAATATTAGGAAAACCTTATAGAGATGGGTTTTACAAGTTGGTGGCCAAACTAAGAATGAAACATGAAGATAAGTTGAAGATATTAAAGTACCAAAGTGGGCTTCATTTAAATCTACAACAAGGGATGAATTTCTTGAATATGGAGACTCTAGGGAAAGCTTACCATTATGCTCCACTCTCAAGTTGGAGGAGAATTTTCAAAGAAAAAGTAAATGACCTAACCAATTTTATTTAATTTAGGAAAAAAATCAGAATTCCTTTACTTGAGATAGACATAAATCCTTACAAGATTCAAACAAAAACAATGCTTACTATAATCAAAACTAGCATAAAGGAAATAATAGAAAATGGTGTGACTTCTATGGATCACCTTGGCATGACAAGTTTGGATGTGCTTCTAAGAAAGGGACAACTTCCTAAACCTCACCCTAAAACTTTCATGCCTTAGTCCAATGATAAGAGAAAATACATCATTGATAGTGAAATAGAGGCTACAATATTGAAGGTTTGATAAAATCATACATCATGCTAATTAAGGTTGTAGGCTCATTGTTGTGGACAAAATTTGTTGGAAATCGACCAGTGTTGAACAACAATCCATAGTTACAATAGATTTCTACATCTCTCACCTTGAATTGTACTTTGAGGAAGAAAAAGGGTAGAATTGTATAAATAAAGAAGTGAAAGAAAGAAAAATGACACGGAGAGAAAGAGGAAAAATGATAAAAAGAAGGAAAGAAAATATAGGAGAGAGCAATTGAAAGAACAAAAATGATGTAAAAAGAGAAAAGGAAAGGGGAAGAAGATGAAAGAAAAGGGAACAAACTAAAGTCTAGTAATAAAATGATCATGTGACTACTAGAAAAACCTTTATGATTAGTTAGCTCACTCATAGTACTAGAAAATGTTCACTATCACTGACAACCATGTATATGTTAGAAGTTTTCTGATATGCAACCTAGCTACATAGCTAAACAAATTAATTTGGTGTTAAAACATTTAGTGTCATTACTACCACCCATTGTTAAGGTAGATAACCATGTTCTACGTAATGTGCATTTTGGCATGGTCTATAATACATAGATAGAACCATGATTTATTTTTGTTGATAGGCTATCATGAATCAATAATTTTAAATTATGGGTGAACCTCCTTCCCACAAACTTTGTATGTAGTCCTAAATCATAACAATGACAAATTGAAACAAAAATATGAAAATTTCAAGGGAGAAGGATTTTGCATGGATTTATTATTAAAATATTCCAGAGGGAGATAAGTCGAAATGTAAAATTTTGCACTCAAATATTTCAGAAGGAGTTACATTGAAATCTACATTTTGCAACACTCCCTATAGTGGGTGAGTACACACATTTAAATACCACTTTGTATATATTTCAAGCACGATATTACTCATTTCCTTAAGGTTTAAAACATTAAATAGTGGACAAACTTGGCCATAAAACCCCTTAATGAAGTTAAAACCAAGAAAATAGGGATAAATGTAGAATGGAAGCACTTGGAGTTGGAAAAAATTCTTCTAATACACCTTTGTCACCCCCTTTTATGCAATCTGCAATGCCAAGTTTTCCAACCATCCCTCAAAATTAAAGCCACATGTTGTTACCTCCGACTTCCACAAATATTAGTTATGGGGATGGTAATATAAACACAATTTATTCTTCTCGCACACAACCCAATTCACAACTCTTTTGATATTATTTAACATTCATTTTCATTGTGCTAGAAGCTCTCATTTGCAGTCTTTGATTGATGTAGTGGTTGTTGTAGGTATTGGTTTCAAATCCCTACATGTGAGAGATAATGCCTGCGTGAAATCTAGCTTCTAAGTGGGAGTTGGGGTTTTGCCCTAAGAAGTGTGTCTCAATACGACACTCTAGTAGACATATGTCATGAAGGTAGTCAACTTTTAAATGTAATGTGTTTTAACTCTTTATTAGGTTATAAAATTTTACATTTCTTGGTAAAAATGTTGTAGACAAATCATCATGGTACAAGTTAATTCGCAAGGAATTACCTCTCTCTAAGTAGACAATGAATTACCAAGGGAAATGAATAAATATATTGAATCATTATATAAGCAGAAACTTATAAATGTGAATGTTTTGAAATAAAGAGTGTCTAATCATTCAAGTATGGCTCCCTACAAGAAACTCAAGTGATTAGAAACATAAGTGGGCACACTTTCTCTTCAAAGTTGGAAAGTGTATTTCTACTCCAAGAAGGCTCCTCAATATTCAAGCTAATTCATATTACTAATAGGATGAAGTAATTTTTTCTATACTAACTACAATGAAAATCTTGTCAATGCAACTTGACTAACTAATACACTAACTAACACTAACTAAGAAATGCAACTTAGGTATTAAAATGAATTTACAAAATGTTTACTAATGAAAGAAAAATGGTTTAAATATTAACTACTACTGTTCAACTCTAGTTCAAGGGTGTCCACAAGCCATCATTAATAATGGAAGAGACGTTATTGTTTCTATGGCCAATCTTCAACAAAATAATATGGAGGTGGAGGCAACTCTTAGTAGGAACAAGAACTTGGGTTCAACTCTAAATATATGTCAACTCCTTCTATAGGACTTGATCCCCTAGACCAAACCAACAAGGTACCGATGTGGAATCTATTAAAAAACCTGAAATTAAAACCTAGGTGGAATATGTGGCTACTTTCAATTTCTCTATGTTTTGTCATCTTATATGCTTATTAGGAAAATATGTTCACCAATACACCTATACCCTCTAGGGCATGAAGACTTGGCTAAGCCTATGAAGCCCTACTTGGCTGATCTATTTTATTGATTCTAAACCTCCATTTTGAAGACTGTAAAGCATTTTAAATGTTTCTTATTTTAACTACATTTACAATGTTTCTAGCCACAAGAGTTAATTTTAACTATGAAGAATTTATTATTTGTTGCTTTGTAACATTGGGATCATTGACATTAGATATAATGAATCTTGCTTGAGCATAAACCTTTTGCATATAAAAAATAATACATATGTCATTGAAAAAGCTAATATTGTTAAAACAATAGAAAGAAACATAAAAAGACTAAAATATCATACTTAAAACAAAATTATAGTTCCATAATACCTATGTGTGAGATATCCTTGTAGAGAAAGTCGTTGCAGTTGTTGCATCAATGATGGAAGTGGCTGATGCATCCCATGGGGACACAATAATATTATTAGATCATAGCAACTACACATGGGAAATAATTACAAATTTACAAAAATGGCACAATAAACTATATAAAATACTTTTTATTTGTAATTATATGTATAGTCATTGTAGTCCATAAAGATGATTTTATATAACCTTATCCATGTAAATATCATATATAGGAGCCTCTATCAACCTATAACAAGTTTATCACAATTCGAACATCGATGAGGATCACATTAACTACAATAATAATGCATGGTTTGTCCATGTGACCCCGCTTGACTTGACTCCACTGCATGGCCTGAAGGCCCAACCCCTTCCCTTCCATCATCACAATGCACATTGTCTAAAGATCTATCTTGGAAAGATAAAGCAATGAATGTGCTATGCTAAAGTAAATTATGGATCAAAGTGGAAATCGACGTCTATATTTAATGAATGTTTTCTGAAATCATAGGATATTGGGCAAGGGGATTAGGCCTCTACCTAAGAGGGAAAGACCCTCTCACTGGGTCATGACTAGTAGTCTTTTGATCTTGTACAAACCCACGACCTACCCCCTGGAATTCATCAATGTCAAAGTAGTTGACATGGTGACCTAAAACAAATTCAACCCACAATTTTGTGAGAAAATAAAATGGTAACTCCTTGTTATTGCAGGGAGGTTTGTCAAAAACCATAAACCACCCATCCATCTAATGGTTGGTACGTGCACCAATCCATGCAAATACATTTCTTTTTCACAGAAGAGTGTAAACCAATTCTAGGGTTAATAAACAAGGTCATGAGTTCTTATTTTGAAAATTGTAAATCTCTCACCCAGTTTGTATCTAACCCCATCCTATAGTATTCAAACATCTTGGCTCTATATTTAAAAATATCATATAATTGCCCTCATGCATTGGAAATGGAATATATAATCGTCTGAAGGGATGTAGCGGGGGTACTCATGAGGGGTCTTTGGTGTTTCTTCATCAGGTGATGGTGGGTTCAAGTTCTATTCATGTGTTGGTTCCATGAAAACATAATTTATATGCTACATTCAAACAAGAATAAAATATTTTTTATTTATTTTCTTAATTTGAAGAATTTAAGAAATGTAAACAAAAGAAATAGATAGGTAAACCTACCTTGAATGAATGGAAAAAACACTAGGTTGTGGTGATGGCAATGTCCTTGGTTCTCATCACAGTTAGATTCACTACTTTTCCTCCTCAAATTGCGTCTACTTCCCCTCAAAAGGCACAACATGGTTTAAAAGAGAAACAAAATCCATGGGAAAGATTTTTTTTATATTTATAAATAGAGGAATGCACATGCATTAAAAATACATGCACATTCCTAAAAAGGTGAATGTGTTTCCTCCTTCTCCTCAAACCTGCAACACGGTTTGGAATAGAAATACAAGTCATGGGATTAATAATACACATAGGAATGGGTGTGCACTTAGGAACAAGCATGTGTTTAGGAATGTGCACACGTCCAGAACACACAGACGTTCAAAACATGCACGCGATCTTTTAAATTATGACTTCACATTCTAATTGAAAACCTGTGTAGCAATTCAAAGGGGCCTAAAGCTGAATAAAAAGAAATACACACATGCTTTTAAAAACACATACACGTTCTTGCATGAGCACGTTCCTAGGTTACCTATTGCTAGTTTTTCATCCATCAACTTTGTGTGAGGACCCATATATATCCATCATATAAAGGAACAGTAACCCAATACATATAATAACCATCAATCAATAATCATGAACACGCATCATTGGGATAAAGAAAATTAAGAAGAGAAATCCAAGAAAAGAGCACCAATATTATTGTGGAGAAATCCTCTTGCAATAAGAAAATTTTACTTTAAAGAATATCCGTTTAATAATCTCCAATAAGAAAATTTTACTTTAAAGAATATCCCTTCAATAATCTCCAAACGATGCTACAATAAGCCTTCGAAACCCCTTGAACATAAAGTTTATGACGATCCACCAAATGAATAATTCACAATGGATGAGTTGAGTGTATGAAGAACGACTTCAAGAACTCCCTCAAAATATGAGGATTTGTGGTGAGAAGACCTCTTGACACAATAATGTGGAGTGAATAGCATACCCCCTACCAAGTAACTTGGTTGCCAATATTAATGAACAATGAGTAATATATTTGCCCATTTAAGTAACAAAAGCCACATAAGATATCCATAGACCCTACAATTTGGCAACTAATGGAGTCTAATAAGCTAAATGTTGCCACATTACACATAGATAAATGTTCCACTAATGTTGACTTTAATTGTTATAGATGCCATCATATTGACACTTGAGTATACGTCAACAAGTGTGGTCACTAGAAAACATTCTAACAAATTAGACCAAAGCTATGTGATATAAAACAAAGTAGGGTGTAAAAGTCCCAATATTTAGAATTTTTAGGACTAAATTGATTAATATATTAAATGTACAATCTCATTCTCCCAGGAGGGCTAAAAATAATAGGTTTTAGTAAAGATGTTGTATTTTACTATTGGATAATCAAAATTGATTAAGGCTAATGCCATTGAAGAGAAGGCATATTAGGGTGTTATATGCCGAAATTTTCAACAAAGTTGAAGTTAAGATCAAGGACACATATCATGTACAAAGATGACTTGAAAATGAGTTCCCACAGAAGGATTTAAAGTGAAAAGCCAATTCAAAATGTTCATTTGACTGGAATATTTGATTAATGTGATTGACAATTCATTAGAAAGAAGAAAAAAAAGGAGAATATATAGGTAAAAGTTTTGGGACTACGGGGATACAAAATATGGTAAAATTTTTGGGACGATTTGAGGTAGCTTATGTGAAGTTATTATTGTGGACATGAGGGGTTCCAAAAAGACTCATTAAGGCAAGAATTGATGGAAATATCTTATTTTCGTGAATATTTTTAGGGTGGACCCTTGATTGTTGGAATACGATTGATATAAACACACAATACAATAATTGAGATAAATTTGAAAATATGTGCTCAAATCAATGGACAACACGAATGAAATTAGAAGATGTAAAAACTCAAGGACGAAATGAAGAGAGATAAGAAGGAATTTGCACAAAGAGTTGAACTCTTCGTGTTGTGAGTTTTAAATCAAACACTTATTAAGGAGGTGAAGAACTTGAGAGAAGAAAATGTAAGCATATTGAAGAATAAAAATGATGACTCGAAAAAAGAATAGATAAAGAAAGATGAAGAAATAAAAAGTTTGCATACACATAATCAAGACATTCTTAATGATATCAAGAATGTCAAAAAGGTGTCTACAAGAGGGAAAAAGAAAGATTATAGACGAAGGTACAACCAAAATAGTTCAAGATTAAGTTTTTGATGGTTGGTATCATAGTTTACCTTTAAAGGGAGAAGCAAGAGGAGATAAAGAAGGTGATCAAAAGATACTTGAAGAAGTATAACTCCATATTGAGAACATGAAGGTCAAATATGATGGTACTATTTCAAAACAAGAACAATTGAAATCGAGCACAAATGCTAGTGTGTGCCATTGTACCAAAAAAATAAGATTTATGACAAGGGCATGGAAAATGAAGAAAAACCATAAAATATGGAACCTTATTGACATCCTCGTTACTAAGAAAGGCAATAAAATACATAACAAGATTCTCAAGTTCAAAGAAGAAGATGGAAGAATTAATAACATTTATGTGAACATAATTTGAGGAACAACTATGTGACAATATATTATTAAGGACCAACAACTTCAACAAATTGATGAAGTTACAATTCAAATTATTGATGATTGATGTTGACACAAATCACTTATGGATGGATGGATGGGTAATGAACAATTCCACGATAGAGAAAAATTATGAAGAAGTCTTATTCCTTGGTTTCATCATGTGTAACACCCTTAACTACAAAGATTTGGAGCCAAAAAGTTTCAAAGAGAGCTACTATGTAATGTAGCTAATGGCCTCGTGATCCATAAACAATAGGCGTATAACCAACTTGTTTTGCTGACATGGATCCTTCAACAATTTCTACAATTCTAAAATTCTTGTAAGTATTTTAAGACTGATTTGCAAGACTTAATGTTGATCTATCTCTGGTCACTTGTCCTTTGATAGTACTGCCATGAAGGCTTGGATATAATTGCAACTCAACACAATGGCCATTCATTGGCTTTGAAGTGATGAGTATCAAAATTCCAATTCAATCTCAATTCACTTATCTCCATTCAATAATGTATGCATGGGTTGGCCATTATTTAATGCATTTATACCATTTAACAAAGAATACATGGTTTATAAATTGGAGACCGAGTTGCAAGACATAATGTTAATCTATCTTTGGTCACTTGTCCTCTAATAGTACTGCCATGAAGGCTTGGACACAATTACTACTCAAATCAATGGCCATCATTGACTTTGAAGTGACGAGTATCAAAATTCCAATTCGATCTCAATTCACTTAACTCCATTCAATAATGTATGCATGAGTTTGCCATTATTTAATGCATTTATACCATTTAACAAAGAATACATGGTTTATAAACTAGTTTTAAGTCTTATGAAATGGTTTTAATTAACACGAGAAATAACCATTTGTTAAAGCCATCTATTGGATAACGCTATAAGAGGATAACCATTCATAGAACTTCACCCAAGCCATGCCATTAATCCATGACATGCCACGTTGAAGTGAAACGTTGGAGACATAAGCATGAGAGAGGAGTAATGTTAAAGAATTAGGTGCTTGGTTTCGTGGAATGGATTTCCACTCCATTCACTTGAAACAAAAGTGCAAGCTTCCAAACAACTCACACACCCAACATGAAGTGGTGCAACTCTAGGAAGTAGGAGGCATCCTTGTCCACATGCCTATAGCTTGGCCCATGTATGGTCTCCAAGGAAGCAAAAGCAATTGGTATGGCCCATGTATGGTCTCCAAGGAAGCAAAAGCAATTGGTATGGCCCATGTATGGTCTCCAAGGAAGCAAAAGCAATTAGTATGGCCCATGTGTGTGCTCAACTAGTTTCCAAAGGCAGTGTATGGCCTCTTAGGGTGCAACAAGCCTACGTGTGGGCTCAAAGAATCACCAAGAACAACGTATTGTCATGAAAGATACACTAATTCATTTGGTATATTTTCTCCAACAGCCACAAGCTTGACATACTTGGAAACTAGCTAGAATAATGCAACAACCTATTAATGGCAGCCATAGATCTCTTACCTCAAATTAAAACGAATAGTGGGGAATATATAGTGGTTGGTGTTCTTCGTTCGCTCGTGGAGAATGTAACTATGAAGGAGATCCTCACAACTACAACTAAGAATGGAATCTCAACCCATTAAAATAAACACAAGCAACAATCTAAATACACAGTAGCTTCCATATAATTCACATACATAAAATAACACGACATATAGAGAGATTCATCACACAAGAACACATTATTTACCCTTGAAACCCAAATGGGAAAATCGACATTCAATTAGCTTTGATCGAGCTCTTTATTTCTCAGAAAGGTACAAGTTATAGTGCCCTTAGGCTCTCTGGTTCATTCTCGATCTTCACAAAGGAATTTGGGCATCGATTTCTCTCCATCTTGGCCAAAGAACCCCTCTTTCTCTGTGGTACAAGACTAAATAGGAGAATAACTTAGTTTTTGGGGCTAGCTAGAAGGCTAGGCATTCCCAACTCTTGAAATTCCCCAAGCCCAATGTTGTATTTTCCTCTTTTTTCTTTTCTCACTAAGCACTCGAGGAATAGTTTCTCATGTTATATTTTTTAAATACACCATTTTTTTTCCTTCTCTTTTTTTTTCGATACATTTTATTTTCAACTACTTACATTTCCATGCTTACATTGAGAGTCCTATATTAATGTAGGAGTGGAAATAGGTTGAGATGACATGCGGTCCTTCATCATAAACCCTATCTCCTACCTTTTCCATTGCCTCGAACCTTACATGTGTCGATCCTCATATAACCTGAGCTGATAGCCAATTGTTGTCACATGGATATAATTTAGGTCACAACTCCCCATTGGGAGGATTTTGGTCCCTAAAATATTCCAAGGATAGTGAGGGAACTTTCTTTCAATATAGTTCATCTCATACCATTTTGCATTCCTTGGAGTCTACCCTTTGATGCCACTCTACTAGATTTCTTTCCATCCTTCGCTAGTTGCTCGTTCCTTTTCACTACAGAATCATGCCTTCCTTCAATTCTTCAAGAGTGTGTGGTGCAAAGTCTTTGATAGTTGGGAGAAATTGATGGTCCTCTTCTCCATCTAGCATGGAGGGATTGAAAAAACTCAGATACTCCGCATTCACCACTAAGCTAATATACATATAAGGTGGAATTCTTAATCTGGAGGCATTCCCATTCACCTGCTCAATGATGTCAAAAGGTTCATATCTAAGTAGGTTGAGTTTCTTTGCTTCTCCTTGCAATCATTCCCCGTGGAGGTAAAGCCACACCTTATATCCAACATGAACCCTATGATATTTTCTATGTTGGTCAAGTTTGCCTTTATATTGTTGCTCGCTTCTCTCAAGCTACTCTTGTACCTTAAGATGCATCTACCTAATCTTGTCCACAAATGTGCTTGGCTTCTCATAATCTTGTAGCTCTACTTTTTCCTTCTTTTGTCCAAACACAATGTCAAATGATGAGGAAGATAAATAGCCAAAGCAAGTCTCAAAAGGTGATTTGTTGGTGGAATAATGAAGTGCTTGATTATATGAATGTTGGATGTACACTAACTCCTCATCGCAAATTCTTGGATGCTTGCTATTATACCTTTTTAACAATTGTACCAATGTTTGGTTGAAAATTTCCATTTTCCTGCTAGTCCAGGGATAAAATGCAGCGAAATACCTAAACTTGGCATCCACTCTCTCCCAAAGTGTTGTTCAAAATCTGCCCAAGAGCCTGCTATTTTTATCAGATATGATGGAGCTTGGAAATCCAAGATGCATCAAAACATGATTGAAGAATAACTTAGGGGATTTTTGTCCATAGATTATCTTCTTGCATGGAATGAGCACACAGATCTTGCTGAAGTGGTATACCATGAAAAGCAAGTAATCATGGCCTCTATGAGACATAGGCAAACCTCTAACAAAGTCCAGGGAGATGCTCTCCCAAGGCTTGCGTGGTACTAGCAGTGGCATATAAAGCCCAAGATTTATGTTACTTGGCTTGTTGATGTCGTAGGAACATAACCACTAGAAAATCTCATCACCTTCTCCTACATCTTTGGCCAATACACATACCT
This sequence comes from Picea sitchensis, assembly GCA_010110895.2. Taxonomy (NCBI): domain Eukaryota; kingdom Viridiplantae; phylum Streptophyta; class Pinopsida; order Pinales; family Pinaceae; genus Picea; species Picea sitchensis. The sequence continues at coordinate 1,871 of SNQJ01S0175366.1, read as the reverse complement.
TTACAAGTTTTCCACTATCTTCATTATGCCAAAATGTCCAACAATCCTAAAAGTGTGAACTTCCCTTGTCAATTGAAGCCTTCTATCTCGTGGTATGTACAACTTGTACAGTAGCCCATCCTGGAGGTGATATTGATTTCCTTCCATGGAAGTGACTAATCTCTCCTTTAGTTGCTTGTACACCTCTCTAAAATTTTCATATCCCTCATAGTCTTCACTTAGCAGTTCATGAGTGTAAAGGCGCAAGCTGCATTATCACTCTGGCTATTGCAATATTCTTTAGTGGGCATTGTGAAAGCATATCTTCTAGCTTGTTTGTAGTTCCTTTAATGTACTTGATCAGTCGGTGGAATTGTTGCAAGAATCCCAACCACTTGTAATGCCTCACTTATTGCATATTTCTTTGACTTTGCAGGTATTGTAGGGGTTGATGATCGATGTGTATGGTGGTGTCTTTCCCTAGGAGATAATGATTCCACTTCTTTGTTGCTTACACAATCACATGGAGCTCTTTATCATACATGGGGTAGTCAAGTAATGCTCCATGAAACAATTTGGTATGATAACATACTGGTCTTCCTCCTTGCATAAGCACTACCCCTAATGCATATCCATTGACATTGTCTCTAGTTCAAATGGTCTTCATTAATTGGGCATGACTAGGACTAGAGCATTGTTGATCTTCCTCTTTAGAACTTTAATGCTCATTGTGAATTCCTCATTGGGAATTTGAATGCTCATTGGGACCAGAGAATTGTTGATCTTCCTCTTTTGGACTTTTAATGCTCATTGGGAATTCCTCATTGGGGCTTTGAATGCCCATTGGGACCGGAGCATTGTTGATCTTCCTCTTTGGGACTTCCTCAAGTATTGAGTTTCGCCCTAAAAATTATGACCTTTGTCAAGATGAAGGTAATATTCCATTAGATGATGGTTGTGATGTTGTCTGGATCCACCCTTAGCTCTCCTCCATCGATCATGTGTCCAAGATAAATCAAGGACTCCTTCCCAAACTCACACTTCTTCAAATTTGCATTTAGTTGATTCTTCCATAATGTCTCTAGTACTTGTGTCACGTGTGAGATGTGCTCTTTCCAAGTATTATCGAAGACTAGTGTGTCATCCAAGTACATTATTATAGATGAGTCAATAAAAGGACATAACACTTCATTCATCAATCTCATTAAAGTTGCAGGTGCATTACATAAACCTAAAGGCATCACTAACCATTTGTACAAACCTTGTCTCATCTTAAATGTTGTATTCCACACATCTTCTACTTTATTTTCATTCGATGGTAACATGATTTGAGGTCTAGTTTGGTGAAGAACTTGGCTCATTGAAATTGATCCAACAAGTCATGAATCCTTAGCAGAGGATATCTATTCTTGATGGTAATTTTGTTTAGGGCATGGTAATCAATGCACATTCTCCAGCTACCATCCTTCATTGGCACCATGATGATGGGTGAACCACATGGTGACATGCTGGGCATGATGACTCCCTACTCCAAAAACTATTACAACTACTTCTTCACTTCATCTGCGTCGATGATGGACTACTTGTACAATCCAATGTTTGGCAATGACAACTTTGGCAACAACTGAATCTCATGCTCAACCTCTTTCTCTGGTGGCAACCTTTAAGGTTCTTGGAACATTTTCTTGCAAGCTTCAATCAATTGTTATAGTTTTCGATGTTTCTAGCCACTACATCCTTCCAAACATGCCTTCATCTCCAACTCACTCCCTTCTTCTTGTTGCTTTCCTTCTCTAAAAAATAACAAGACAAACTTCTTTGTGCCGCCAATGATTCTCTTGGCCCAATGAGCATTGATCAAAGAGAGTTTGGCTTTCTCTTTGTGTGCATTT
>SNQJ01S0175365.1:56158-66601 GCA_010110895.2 Picea sitchensis | reverse complement strand
TATCGGAAGTGCAGTAATCACTTAAGATCCTATTGGAACACCACTTCCTCTTAGAACAAATTGGTCACTTCCACCCGGGCATCATGCTCTAAATACATCTATTGCTAATCCTGTCAAGAATCTGTCGGGAGGGCCTAATATTTTTGTTCCTCCTGGGTATACTGCTGCTAGTAGTTATGTTCCTACACCTACCTAGGTTCTCTCCAAGGGGCCTATAATTCCTCCCCCACATTAACCTAGAGGATCTAATCGTCCTGGCCCAAGTAGCTCCAATCAAATTGGAGGCACAAGTCATTATGTCACTTTTGGTTTTCAAATTCCTGTTGGAATTCAACCTCAATTTATGGGGAAACCCCAAGTTGAGGGTCATAACCTAGTGTATGGGAAGTATATCCATAGATTACAATCTCAACCTTGGAATTTTCCTTTCCCAAGGAAATAAAAAACTGCTTAGGGGGCAACTTCCTCAAGTTAATTTTTTTGTACCCCCTAATCCCAGAAAACCATATCCAGGCTCTATGAATCCTACCCGGGGTCAAGATTTTCAGTCTAATGCTCCTTCCCAAGGAAGCTTACCTAATCAACCAACTCAAGTTGGCTATTTTAATCAAAATCTTCCACCACTGAATTTGACAGGACCCCCTAACTATCTATAGATTGCTTATGGCCCTACTGGTATACCTACAGGACTACCTCCTCAAAATTACCAGTTTCCTCAAGTGAATAGACAGTTGTTGTTTCTTGCTACTTTCGATTTACTGTATTTATCTAGGATTTTGAATGGTCCTATCTTGCATTCTCCTTATTCGTCGGTCATACCTGCCAAGTTACCATCATACATTCCTAAGTTTGACGGCTGATCAGGGGAATACCCAAATAATCACGTCATGAATTTCCATCTTTGGTGTTCATAGAACTCTTTGATGGATGACTCCATTAGATTACGTCTTTTTCAATGAACTCTGATGGGTTCGACAACCAAGTAGTATATTGAATTTCCACATGGCTTATTCAATGACTTTAATACCTTATATATATCTTTCTTAACGCATTACCAGCTACCAATCTGATACGAGACAGGAACCAAAATTTTGAGATCATTTAAACAATCCTCGTCCACTCACATTTTCGATCATATTCATGAGTAGAGGAGGAGAAGACACTTAATCAAGGTTCACCTTCCTGATCAATTATTGGCCAAGTGGTTTACCAAGTCACTCATTGGTCCTATAGACCGTGATGTTTCCATGGGTGGTGTCCTCACTGAAGAGCAGCAATTAGTTGTGCTCAATACTTGGATCTCATTTATTCACAATCGAGCACACTATATAACTTGATTCTTGATTCTCCTCATCAGTCTACAAATATATCCCCAACACCTCTAGTAGCTTCTCATGATACTGATGGCATGATCGACACTTTCCATTCTGAGACTCAGTCTACACAAGCCATTCATACCAATCCCAAGTCTAATATTTCTAATGTACAAAATAATTCTCCTCCAACTCCTTCTCCCACTAAAACTTTTGAAGTTAATTCGGTGCAATCTACACCTACAGGTAAAAATCTAAATAAAAATAAAGGGAAGGGAAAGAATAAGGAGGAAAACCATAATAATCAACAATATGATAAACCCAAAAGTCATTATGTTGATGACAAAGAAAAGTGTAAACCTTGTTATCCTTTTCTTATCTATGGTGAGGATCATTATATGAAAGATTTTCCATGACGTGTTGAGGTTACTAAGTTCCTGCAAGGGACCAGGACACCTCCTACACCCGTCATTTTTTCAAAACCTTTTTCTTCTCAGCAGTAGGCCCAATTGGTCATTCATGACCAACCTTCTCCCTCTACCACATCTTATGTAATTATGTGTACTGGTGACTCCAAGAAGAACGAAGTTGCAATCGCTACTCGAGCCAAAGATTATTCACCTTCGAAAGAGAAAGTTGATGATTCACCACCTTCGTTGGCTCAACCTCCTCCATCAACTTCACCTCCCAACGGTCCTCTTCATCTCAAAAGACCAATTCTAAACACAATTCTTTTTCCTCTTCCTAAGGGCATTGTTTGTAAGTCGTCATTTAATCCTCACAGTATTGTAGAATATCTTGTGCAAGCACCTTTTGCGATGTCAGCTCTTGAAGTCCTTCAAAGTTTTCATATGCAACGGAAGGCACTGTTAAAGGCTATTGGTGGAATTCATCCTACTGATACAAACTTGATAATATTTTACTTGGAATATAATATTCCTAGGCTTCCTCCTCAATTAGCATTTCAGATACAATTTATTGTGGAAAATAAGAATATTTTTCGAACCGTTATTGATGAAGGAGCCTTGACTTGCGTCATGTCCATCAGTTGTTGGAAGGCCATTGGCTCTCCTAACCTTACCAAGTCACACAATGCTATTAAATCATTTAATGGTATAGGATTTGAACCTTGCGATGTTCTTCCTATGTTATCTATTACATTAGAAGGCAAAGTGGTTCATGTTGAGATTGAGGCCTTTGATGCACCTCTCAATTACAACATTCTACTTGTCCATAGTTGGATTGATTCCATGCATGTAGTTGTTTCTACTCTTTTCTCTGTGACACGTTTCCCTCACCAAGGATTTTTTTTTACCATCGATCAACTTGACTTATTTAATTTTGATTCTCTTACTAGTAACATACCTTTCATTGGGAAAACACCTCTCATTTATGTGAATGTCGGTGTCGGTCTCTTAAAATATTCATCGTTAATGGGTATGTTCCCCATTCCACCACCTGATATTCCTACTCGTTTTGTCACCTCAATTAACATGATATCAACCACTGTTGGTTAAATCCCCGAGTCTTATGACCCTTGGATAGTACCTAGATTTGATGATTTTCTTTGTTACGACGACAAAATGCCTTTAATTCCAGTAGAATTGTCTTATCAAGCTATTCAATCGGAAACCCTCTCCCCATTCTCTCTTATATATGTCTCCAGATCCATTTCACATAGTCTTTCACACCAATGAAATGATTATGACAATCATGTATATGGAAGATACCCCATGGGACTATGGGCATCGTCGTTCTATTCTCTTCCTGGAACCCAAGACTACAGAGAGTTATCAATGCATCTCGAGTCTGTCTACTGTTGTTAAATTTTATCTTGTTCCTGAACCAATACACGATGTTTTGTATGAAGGAAACTTGACTAACAGTTCACCCACCATCCCTTTAGATACTTGGATTAAACCTGGCATCATGGAAAATGTTCACATCGGTGCCTCATGTTCTGCCAATGAGGTCCAGATTTATAAAGCTCTTTTCCAAGAATTTTGTGACATTTTTTCATGGAGTTATGAAGAGATGTCGGGCATTGATCCAGATATTACTGTACATGCGATTAATACTTACCCGGATGCTAAACCTATTCGACAGATACTTTGCCCAGTACATCCACACAAAGTTGTTGTTATTAAACTCAAAGTTGAAAAAATTCTTAAAGTCAATTTTGTATATCTTGTGGCTTTGACTGATTGGGTGTCTAATCTTGTTCCAGTTACGAAGAAAGAAGGCACAATCTGTATTTGTGTAAATTATAGGGATATTAGCAAAGCTTATCCCAAGGACAATTATCCAACCCCTTTCGTTGACTAGATCATTGACAACTGTGTCGGTAGTTAAATCTTCTCTTTAATGGATGGTTTCTCCAGTTATAATCAAATCAATATTTTACCTGCGGATCAACATAAGACTTCTTTTATCTGCCCTTGGGGAACATTCTCATACTGGAAAATACCTTTTGGTCTCAAGAATGTTGGTACAAATTTTCAGCATGCTATGTCTTATTCTTTTCATCATATTAATCACATTGCAAACCTTACCTAGATGATTTACCGATGCATTCCCTGTATCCTGAAGATCACCCGACACATTTACAGGCCATTTTCCTACATTGTCGCTATTATCGCATATGATTGAATCCACATAAATGTGTTTTTTGTGTGGATTATGGATGTCTTCTTGGTTTTATCATTTCTATACATGGGATTATGGTGGACCCTCTGAAGGTTGAAGATATTCTCAAACTACCTCCTACTTCTACATTGCGCCAACTCCAAAGTTTGCAAGGGAAGGCAAAATTTTTACTTCAATTCATCCCCAACTATGTTGAATTAATGAAAGATTTTACTTGAATTCTTAAAAAGGGTCACGATTTTGTATGGGACGACACTACCAACAAGCCTTTGAAGCTCCGAAACTTTCCTTAACCCATACACCACTCTTATTTCCACCCGATTATAGTCGAGATTATTTCTTATAATGAGCTGCTTTAGACTCTACCATCGCTATGGTTCTAGTCCAAGAGGATGATTCACATGATGAACATGTCATCTACTATTTGATTTGGAGTCTCACGACCACCGAAACCAAATACTTGCATGTGGAGAAACTCGCCTTGGCAGTTGTTCAAGATGTTCAACATTTTTTTCATTATATCGTATTACGTAGAACCACCTTCATTTTCATTTGCAACCCTATGCAACACATCCTTACTTGACAATTGTTGGGGGGGAAATACTCCAAATGGATAGTCATTCTCCAGGAGTTTGATTTGGAATTTGAGCGTGTCAAATCAAAGAAATCTTTGGTTTTTGCTGAATTGATATGTGAACTTCCCTCTACTGAGACAGAAACTATGGCAGAGGATTCCTTTCCTGATGAGTCTCTCTTTATAATCAGTTATGATGACATATGGTATAGAGACATTATCATTTATCTCCAAACCCAAACTTTTCGACCCAATCTTTCTAGTGTGGATCGTCGTTGTATTCGGTATCAATCCCGTCAATACATTATCCTTGGTGATATCCTTTACCGTTGTGGTATTGGTTCGATTTTTCAACGATGCCTAACCTATGATGAAGCTAGGAAATCTTTGAATGACTATCATTCTATAGCATGTGGTGGTCATATGTCTAGCTATGCCACTGCCCAAAATATCTTACGAGCTGGTTACTTTTGGACTTAATTATTTAGGGATTGCATTAATATCATCCACAAATGCCATGCTTGTCAAACATATAACAATAAGAACTGATCTCATACTATTCCTCTTTACCCTGTAGTTTCCGTTGGTCCATTTTCTAAATGGGGCATTGACTTCATGACATGTAACCCTCACTTGGCCACGGGGCATGGATACATCATCGTAGGCATTTATTATTTCACTAAATGGGTCGAGGCGATGCCTACATTTGATAATACTGGGAAAACTATAGTGTTGTTCATATTCAATCATATCGTTACTCGATTTGGTTTCCCTCAAGCCATCGTCACTAAACATGGTAGTCATTTTCGCAATTTCATGATGTCTGAACTTACCGAGAAGTTGGGTCTTCGACATGAAAAATCAACACCTTACTATCCACAGGACAATGGCCAGGTTGAATAAATTAACAAATTTCTTACTACTATGCTTCGACGGATGATAGGAATTCACAAGTCAAGCTGGCACACAATTCTCTTCTCTACATTATGGGCCTATCAGATATCTGTTAAATCTGCCATAGGGTTCACACATTTCCAGTTAGTATATGTTATTGAAGCTATTATGTTGATTGAATGTGAAATCCCATTTTTGAAACTGGTTGTCAAACTTCTCCCTAACACCTCAACTGAAGAGGAACATCTCTTGTATTTGATGCAATTATACGAGACTCGTTGTGATTCTACCTTAGTCATTGAAACTCAGAAGAATCATGTCAAAGCTCAATATGAAAAGCATGTCAAACCACGTGTTTTTTCTGAGGATGATTTAGTTCTTCTCTATGAAATGGGCTTATGATCTGGTGTATTATGTTGGAATTCCTTTGAGTGAACCTAAGAATGGGCTTTACTTGAAGAATTACTATGATTAAACTATTTTTGCATGAGTGTTTTGTATTTTTAGTGTACTATACTCTAGTGTGATTTTTTGTTTTTTTTTTTCCTTTTAGATTCTTACCTTGCATTGTGCTTGGTTTCCAGATGTCGATGTCTTCGCTACCCTATAGCATCTTTTCTGATGGTGCTAGTCGCAGTACTCAAAACCTAGTGTCTGATGCATGGGAAATCTATGCACCTACAGATGCATTGATCAGTCTACATGGTGTTTTCCTTGGTCATGCAACTAATAATATCGCGGAATACAATGCATTTATCGAATTATTAGCTGGTGCCATTTCATTTGGAATCCGTCATCTTATTGTATGACTCAATTCATAGTTAGTATTGTTGCAGTTAAGTAACATTTATTCCATATGAAGTCCTACTTTGTTAAGGGTATAATTAAGAATTCGCCTCTTGGAAAGAGATTTTGATTATATCGAATATCAACATATTCCTATATTTCTAAACACATTAACAAATGCATTGGGTAATTATGTGCTAGATAGACATTTGAGACATTTATAAATCCAAACACACATTTGAAAAAGACAAGTAAGATGGTAGGAACTTTATATTAATAACGATAAAAGTTACAAAAGGTGTTTTGTCCAAGGACCAAAATATCAAAAATTGAAGTGCATGGCTTCATGTACAAAAGCATCAAGGATGTTGCTCACTGTAACAAACAAATGCCTGTGCCACTCTACAAATCAGTCGACCAATAGATGCAGATATGCAAATTGTATGGCATTGTCAGTGCCCAGGAAGTTTGTCCACCGTGGCATCGGGGATATTCATGGTTGATCCCTCTAGGTTTTGCTCAATTGCCTCAAGATCCGTGGTGGCCACTCCTTCTATAGAACCTCTCTCTCCTCACCTCTAACTGGGAGATGATCCTAAAGGACGATAAGGCCCCACATATGCATTATTGAGAGCACTTGATTAGTCTTGGATAGATGACACAAAAAACATTTTTTATAATTAAAATATCAAAAACATCATATAATTAAAATTTGTCTTCTTACCTATGTATCCCCATTGATATTGCTCAGGAAGAGATCAGTTAGGATCCCCACGTAAATCTACCCCATCATACGCATAGTCCTCCACCATGATTAGCTGATTTCTCATCCATTGGAAGAAAACATAGTCATAATTGACGATAGGCACACCATCGTGACAAGCCATTAGGTCCACCCACCTTTTCATCCATGGATCTCTTGGAGTAGGTGATACCCCACTCCACATGTAGACATAGGATGGGAACCCTCTCCAATAAAAAGGACACCAAAATGGACTGGTAACCAAACTGTTTCAACCGACCATTTTGACACTTTGTCAGTTTCTTTTTCATGTTCTTCAAGACACCCTCACACCAGTTGAAGACCCTGGGTTCCATGCACTCCATGGCATACTAAAAATGGATTTTCAAATCCATGTGGGGAGTTTCACTCCCTACCATCCGGGAAATGGTATAAACGATGGTCTGCAATGGTAAATCCCTACCTTGCCACTCTGTTATTCTGTACCCGACACTCAATGGTGAGAAACATAGTAATCCATGGGTTCTCCTCCACCCATTCTTCCTGAGAGTGAAACTCCAGAGACTCAACAAGATAAAGCCATAAAAAATTAAATATCCTTTATGTCTAATGTGAGTGTATTCACATCCACACAGAAGGCTTATTCTCTAATATCCCACATGTGAACCAGATACTCTAGAAATATCAGTTGGGCTCTCATGCCTTGAATTTTGAATAACTTGAGTAATTCACATTGCCTAAGTGCCATAACTGTGTCCGGGTCATTCCCGGAAAAATAGTCTTCTTATTCATGATCTCATTCTCGGCACTCGAGCATTTGGACCAAGGAAATCCTTCCAAGGAACATCAAAAGAAGATTAGAATCATAAAAAATCCATTCTTGGAAGTTTCCCTAGTTATTTTTATCTTTTCAAAAGTTGATTTGCGATCATCGCAGGGCAGTTCTTTCATGCATAGAGATGTCATCGCACCCTATATTTGAGCCCACTACGACGATTCCAGATCATCGTAGTTCACAATACTGTGGACCTGTGACAATCTGAAAGTGCAGGTACCCCCAAAAAATTGACCCAAACTCAACAATAAACCAATATAAATAAAATTTTAAACCATGAAAAGATAAAGAAGCAGAAGATTACCTTTTTTACGGAGATGGTTTACGAAATGATCCACCAGGCGCTCTGGAATCGACATTTGAAATTTGGGAGGAAAATAGGGTTTGGGGCACTATTTGGGTAAATTTGCAAATGAAATGGTAAAATGGTTGTTTTGTCCTATTTTATTGTTTTTTACCATATTTTATTGCAAAATTAAATTATTTTTTATATTTTACCCATGCCCTAAAGTCTAACAACTTTGCGAAGTGTTTTCTTTTATAGATTAAAATTTCTAAGGACGATACGTTTGACTGGGGTCCACCATTTTTATTGGTTTTGTGTTTTTTTTCTTATGAACAAATGCTTTTAGGGTTTTTTAGGAAAAACTCTGAGCAGAGTCTTAATTATTTATCACGCTCGTGAAACCATGAGAATGCAATCAAGTAACCTTTTATCGTTTTTCTAACTCGCATTGGTAATATGAAAAAAAACCCTTATGGAGTATCCTTTAATATCTTTTCAAGCTCCCTAAACACGAAAATATAGTCGAGAAACCTTGTTCTTTTCATGCTCGTAAAAGTATTTGAAGAAAACGTTTGATGAGTGGTAGATTATCTATTTTTTGGTCTCATCATACTAACTTACGAAAAAGGACCTTATGCAATTCTCTTTAAGTGTTTTTTAGACTCTCTAAACATGAAAAAACCTTGATTTTTCTTTCTTTGGACTCGTTAAACAAGCATCAAAATACCCATATGGGATCGACCACTCCTTCTTAGGGTTCGTTAAAAATAATCTGAGGGACTCATCCAAAGGATGAGCTTACATCACACGCATATGTTATCATCCTCAAGCGTGCATACAAATAAATAGGTACTCCCCAGAAATGGTGGGGGGAAATTGGGAAGAAAGGTGTCATTATATTTGTGTTAGTGGAAGTAAAGTTGCTCTTGAATATGACACCCCCCTTCATCACTGTATTCGGGTTGGGAAATCCATTTTTCTCTCATTTGACAATCTACAAGTTCATATGTTCAGGGATGAATTTGAGGATGGAAATTTATTTTTAAATGTAGAAACCTTGGCGAATATTACTATTCCTTCATATGCCAACTATAAATGTTTGGCGATATTTTTGTAAAAATATTCAAATTTATAAGGATTTTATATAGTTTGTATAAAATTTTGGTGATTTTTAAGGTAAAATAAGTTTATCCTATAGAATTTGGGCGAATCATTTTTAAAATAACGAATGTTTTTTTTGGAAAAACCATGGAAAATTAGCCAATGAGCGAAATTTAACCCTTAAAATCATCCATGCATATGTTGGGTACTCCTTTGATTCAATGCTGCCAAGACAATTGTCATGTCGTTCATATGTTCAAGAGAAGCCCAACCTAAACAAGAATTCTATTGAGTCGGCCATCTGCAGTTATAAATTATATACCATGTCGGCCTCCCTTGAGTCATTTCTAAATCACTTTATACTCTGATCTACCTCAAATATGTTACATATTTTGTGTCATTTATGGGGAATACATAGGGGCCCTTCTATGAAGAGTCTTTTCCTGTTGAATTCAAGTCATTATCCAGAAACAAGACTCATAAATCACATTGGTACCTTGGTGCCTGCATGCCTCAATGGTAGGTTTCCTCACTTTCAATAGTGGGTTCACATCATTGGCCCCTGATTGGAAGATTCCATCAAGTGTTTGAATTCAACTCATTCATTCACACTCATCATATTGTACTAGAGTACCTTGGGAGTCATTGAAATCAATGGTGATTTCCATCAGACTTGTTAACGGTTTTCATTAGTGACCGGTAATCAAGTGGTTTCCACCATGTTCGACTTCGACACCTGTAATCACATGGCTAGATTCATACTTAGAGACGATGGAATTGAAGACCCTGGATCTCATAATATCGGTATAGGTAGAGATGGAGTATTCATAACTTTGTACTGACACATAGATCCACTGTGTGTGTCTCGTGGCTATGTCTGAATTTGAATTCTTTTAGAGCATATATCCACAATGTATTCCTTGTGGTTATTTTGACTATGATGAATTGGATCCATAGTGTATGTTTGGTGGCCATGACTCACTTGACAGTTATGATTAGAGTCACTTGTAGTCTGAATATGGGAATTCCTACCTTAGAAGATGGTATATTATTATGCATATGCTTGATTGTTTGCAAGTTCTCGATCGATGCACTCATTTTTTTCAACACACACATTCTACAAAGTATTTTAGTTGTCATATTTTCCAACTTCATACCTTGGGGGGCATTCTGTTACACATTATTTTGGTCACCCCAGTGATCAACTAATGACATGTTCTTAACTCACTTCCATGTTCCCTGAAAATATTAAAAGAGACTTCTCCA
>SNQJ01S0175365.1:36144-56148 GCA_010110895.2 Picea sitchensis | reverse complement strand
TCGAAAGAGAAAGTTGATGATTCACCACCTTCGTTGGCTCAACCTCCTCCATCAACTTCACCTCCCAACGGTCCTCTTCATCTCAAAAGACCGATTCTAGACACATTTATTTTTCCTCTTCCTAAGGGCATTGTTCGTAAGTCATCGTTTAATCCTCACAGTATTGTAGAATATCTTGTGCAAGAACCTTTTGCGATGTCGGCTCTTGAAGTCCTTCAAAGTTGTCCTATGCAATGGAAGGCACTATTAAAGGCTATTGGTAGAATTCATCCTACTGATACAAACTTGATAATATTTTACTTGGAATATAATATTCCAAGGCTTCCTCCTCAATTAGCGTTTCAGATACAATATATTGTGGAAAATAAGAATATTTTTCGAACCGTTATTGATGAAGGAGCCTCAACTTGCGTCATGTCCATCAGTTGTTGGAAGGCCATTGGCTCTCCTAACCTTACCAAGTCACACAATTCTATTAAAGCATTTAATGGTATAGGATTTGAACCTTACAATGTTCTTCCTATGTTATCTATTACATTAGAAGGAAAAGTGGTTCATGTTGAGGTTGAGGCCTTTGATGCACCTCTTCATTACAACCTTCTACTTGTCTATAGTTGGATTGATTCCATGCATACAGTTGTTTCTACTCTTTTATTTGTGATACGTTTCCCTCACAAAGGAATTTTTTTTACTGTCGATCAACTTGCCTTATTTAATTTCGATTCTCGTACTAGTAACGTACCTTTCATTGGGAAAACACCTCTCATTTATGCGAATGTCGGTGTGGGTCTCTTAAAATTTTCATCGTTAATGGGTATGTTCCCCATTCCACCACCTAATATTCCTACTCATTTTTTCACCTCAATTAACATGATATCAACCACTGTTGGCTAAATCCCCGAGTCTTATGACCCTTGGATAGTACCTAGATTTGATGATTTTTTTCATTATGATGACAAAATGTCTTTAAGTCCAGTAGAATTGTCTTATCAAGCTATTCAATCGGAAACCCTCTCCCCATTCTCTCTTATATATTTCTCAAGATCCATTTCACATAGTCTTTCACACCAATGAAATGATTATGAAAATCATGTCTATGGAAGATACCCCATGGGACTATGGGCATCATCGTTCTATTCTCTTCCTGGAACCCAAGACTATAGAGAGTTATCAACGCATCTCGAATCTGTCTACTGTTGTTAATTTTTATCTTGTTCCTGAACCAATACATGATGTTTTGTATGAAGGAAACTTGAGTAACAGTTCACCCACCATCCCTTTAGATATTTCGATTAAACCTGGCATCGTGGAAAATGTTCACATCGGTGCCTCATGTTCTGCCGATGAGGTCCAGATTTATAAAGCTCTTTTCCAAGAATTTTGTGACATTTTTTCATGGAGTTATGAAGAGATGTCGAGAATTGATCCAGATATTAGTGTACATGTGATTAATACTTACCTGGACGCTAAACCTATTCGACAGAGACTTCGCCCAGTACATCCACGCAAAGTTGTTGTTATTAAACTCAAAGTTGAAAAAATTCATAAAGTTAGTTTTGTGTATCTTGTGGCTTTGACTAATTGGGTGTCTAATCTTGTTCCAGTTACGAAGAAACAAGTCACAATCCGTATTTGTGTAAATTATAGGGATATTAGCAAAGCTTGTCCCATGGAAAATTATCCAACCCCTTTCGTTGAATAGATCATTGACAACTGTGCTAAGAGTGAAATCTTCTGTTTAATGGATGGATTCTCCGGTTATAATCAAATCAATATTTTACTTGGGGATCAACATAAGACTGCCTTTATCTGCCCTTGGGGAACCTTTGCATACTGGAAACTACCTTTTGGTCTCAAGAATCTGGGTGCAAATTTTCAGCACACTATGTATTATGCTTTTCGTGATATTAATCACATTGCAAACCTTACCTAGATGATTTACCAGTGCATTCCCTGCATCCTCAAGATCACCCGACACATTTACAAGCCATTTTCCTATGTTGTCGATTTTATCGCATACTATTGAATCCACATAAATTTGTTTTTTGTGTGGATTATGGACGTCTTCTTGGTTTTATCATTTCTACACATGGGATTAGGGTGGACCCTCTAAAGGTTGAAGATATTCTCAATCTACCTCCTCCTTCTACATTGCGCCAACTCCAAAGTTTTTAAGGGAAGGAAAAATTTCTACTTCAATTCATTCCCAACTATGTTCAATTAAGGAAAGATTTTACTTGACCTCTTAAAAAGGGTCACGATTTTGTATGGGACGACACTGCCAATAAAACCTTTGAAGCTTTGAAACTTTCCTTAACCCGTAAACCACTCTTATTTCCACTCGATTATAGTCGATATTATTTCTTATAATTAACTGCTTCAGACTCTACCATCGCTATGGTTCTAGTCCAAGAGGATGATTCGCATGATGAAAATGTCATCTACTATTTGATTTGGAGTCTCACGACCACCAAAACCAAATACTTGCATGTGGAGAAACTCGCCTTGGCAGTTGTTCAAGATGTTCAACATTTTTGTCATTATATCGTATTACACAGAACCACCTTCATTTCAATTGCAACCCTATGAAACACATCCTTACTCGGCAATTGTTGGGGGGGGAATACTCCAAATGCATAGTCATTCTCCAGGAGTTTGATTTGGAATTTGAGCGTGTCAAATCAAAGAAATCTTTGGTTTTTTCCAAATTGATATGTGAAATTCCCTCTACTGAGACAAACTATGGCAGAGGATTCCTTGACTGATGAGTCTCTCTTTATAATAAATTATGATGACATATGGTATGGAGACATTATCATTTATCTCCAAACCCAAACTTTTCGGCCCAATCTTTCTAGTGTGGATCGTCATCGTATTCGGTATCAATCTCGTCAATACATTATCCTTGGTGATATCCTTTACCGTTGTGGTATTGATTCGATTTTTCAATGATATTAACCTATGATGAAGCTGGGAAATCTTTGAATGACTATCATTCTGTAGCATGTGGTGGTCATATGTCTGGCTATGCCACTGCCCAAAATTTCTTACGAGCTGGTTACTTTTGGACTTCATTATTTAAGGATTGCATTACTGTCATCCAGAAATTCCATGCTTGTCAAACATATAACAATAAGAATTGATCTCATACTATTCCTCTTTACCCTGTAGTTTCCGTTGGTCTGTTTTCTAAATGGGGCATTGACTTCATGACATGTAACCCTGATTTGGCCGCGGGGCATGGATACATCATCGTAGGAATTTTTTATTTCACTAAATGGGCCGAGGCGATGCCTACATTTGATAATACCAGGAAAACTACAGTGTTTCTCATATTCAATCATATCATTACTCGATTTGGCTTCCCTCAAGCCATCGTCATTGAACATGGTAGTCATTTTCACAATTTCATGATGTCTGAACTTACCGAAAAGTTCGGTGTTCGACATGAAAAATCAACACCTTACTATCCACAGGCCAATGGCCAGGTTGAAGAAATTAACAAAGTTCTTACTACTATGCTTCGATGGATGAATGGAATTCACAAGTCAAGCTAGCACACGATTCTCTTCCTTGCATTATGGGGCTATCAGATATCTGTTAAATCTGCCACAGGGTTCACACCTTTCCAGTTAGTATATGTTATTGAAGCTATTCTATTGATTGAATGTAAAATCCCATATTTGAAACTGGTTGTCAAACTTCTCCCTAACACCTCAGCTGAAGAGGAACATCTCTTGTATTTGATGGAATTATACGAGACTCGTCGTGATTCTACCTTAGTCATTGAAACTCAAAAGAATCATGTCAAAGCTCAATATGAAAAGCATGTCAAACCACGTGCTTTTTCTGAGGATGATTTATTTCTTCTCTATGAACAAGATCGTGACTAATTAGGGGCTGGTAAATTCGAGCCTATGTGGCATGGACCTTATATTGTGAAACGATTGTTGGAGAAATGGGCTTATGAGATGGTGTATTATGTTGGAATTCCTTTGAGTGAACCCAAGAATGGGATTTACTTGAAGAATTACTATGCTTAAACTATTTTTGCATGAGTGTTTTGTATTTTTAGTGTACTATACTCTAGTGTGATTTTTTGTTTTTGTTTTTCCTTTTAGCTTCTTACCTTGCATTGTGCTTGGTTTCCAGATGTCGATGTCTTCGCTACCCTATAACATATTTTCTGATGGTGCTAGTCCCAGTACTCAAAACCTAGTGTCTGTTACATGGGAAATCTATGCACCTACAGATGCATTGATCGGTCTACATGGTGTTTTCCTTGGTCATGCAACTAATAATATCGTGGAATACAGTTCATTTATTGAATTATTAACTGGTGTCATTTCATTTGGAATCCGTCATCTTATTGTATGACTCAATTCACAGTTAGTATTGTTGCAGTTAAGTAACATTTATTCCATCTAAAGTCCTACTTTGTTAAGGGTATAATTAAGAATTTGCCTCTTGGAAAGACCTTTTGATTATATCGAATATCAACATATTCCTAGATGTCTAAACACATTAACAAATGCATTGGCTAATTATGTGCTAGATAGACATTTGAGATATTTATAAATATAAACACACATTTGAAAAAGACAAGTAAGATGGTAGGAACTTTATATTAATAACGATAAAAGTTAAAAAAAGTGTTTTGTCCAAGGACCAAAATATCAAAAATTGAAGTGCAAGGCTTCATGTACAAAAGCATCAAGGATGTTGCTCACTGTAACAAACAACTGCATGTGCCACTCTACAAATCAGTCGACCAATAGATGCAGATATGCCAATTGTATGGCATTGTAAGTGCCCAGGAAGTTCATCCATCGTGGCATCGAGGATATTCATGGTTGATCCCTCTAGGTTTTGCTCAATCGCCTCGAGATCTGTGGTGGCCACTTCTTCTATAGAACCTCTCTCTCCTCACCTCTAACTGGGATATGATCCTAGAGGATGATAAGGCCCCACATATGCATTATTGAGAGCACTTGATTAGTCTTGGATAGATGACACAAAAAACATTTTTTATAATTAAAATATCAAAAACATCATATAATTAAAATTTTCCTTCTTACCTATGTATCCCCATTGAGATCCCTCAGGAAGAGATCAGTCAGGATCCCCACGTAAATCCATCCCAGCATACGCATAGTCCTCCACCATGATTAGCTGATTTCTCATCCATTGGAAGAAAACATAGTCATAATTGACGATAGGCACACCATCGTGACAAGCCATTAGGTCCACCCACCTTTTCATCCATGGATCTTGTGGAGTAGGTATACCCCACTCCACATGTATATGTAGGATGGGAACCCTCTCCAATAAAAAGGACACCAAAAAGGACTTGTAACCAAACTGTTTCAACCGACCATTTTGACACTTTGTTAGTTTCTTTTTCATGTTCTTCAAGACACCCTCACACCAGTTGAAGACCCTGGATTCCATGCACTCCATGGCATACTAAAAATGGATTTTCAAATCCATGTGGGGAGTTTCACTCCCTACCATCTGGGTAATGGTATAAAGGATGGTCTACAATGGTAAATCCTGAACATCTTTGATGGCCACCTTGCCACTATGTTATTCCGTACCCAACACTCAATGGTGAGCAACATAGTAATCCATGGGTTCTCCTCCATCCATTCTTCCTTAGAGTGAAACTCAAGAGACTCAGCAAGATAAAGCCATCAAAAAGTAAATATCCTTTATGTCCAATGTGAGTGTATTCACATCCACGCGGAAGGCTTATTCTCTAATATCCCACATGTGAACCAGATACTCTAGAAATATCAGTTGGGCTCTCATGCCTTGAATTTTGACTTGAGTAATTCACATTGCCTAAGTTCCATAATTGTGTCTGGGTCATTCCCGGAAAAATAGTCTTCTTATTCATGATCTCATTCTCGGCACTCAAGTATTTTGACCAAGGAAATCCTACCAAGGAACATCAAAAGAAGATTAGAATCATAAAAAATCCATTCTTGGAAGTTTCCCTAGTTATTTTTATCTTTTCAAAAGCTGATTTATGGTCGTCGCAGGGCAGTTCTTTCATGCATAGCGACGTCATCGCACCCTGTATTTGAGCCCCCTACGACGATTCCATATCATCGCAGTTCACGATACTGTGGACCTGTGACGATCTGAAAGCGCAAGTACCCCAAAAAAATCGATCCAAACTCAACAATAAACCAATAAAAACAAAATTTTAAACCATGAAAAGATAAAGAAGTAGAAGATTACCTTTTTTACGGAGATGGTTTGCGAAATGATCCATGAGGCGCTCTGGAATCGACATTTGAAATTTGGGAGGAAAATAGGGTTTGGGGCACTATTTGGGTAAAATTGCAAATGAAATGGTAAAATGGTTGTTTTGTCCTATTTTATTGTTTTTTACCATCTTTTATTGCAAAATTAAATTATTTTTTATATTTTAACCATGCTCTAATGTCTAACAACTTTGCAAAGTGTTTTCTTTTACAGATTAAAATTTCTAAGGACAAGACGTTTGACTGGGGTCCACCATTTTTTATTGGTTTTGTGTTTTTTTTCTTATGAACAAATGCTTTTAGGGTTTTTTAGGAAAAACTCTGAGTAGAGTCTTAATTATTTATCACACTCGTGAAACCATGAAATGGCAATCAAGTAACCTTTTTTCATTTTTCTAACTCGCATTGGTAATACGAAAAAAAACCCTTATGGAGTATCCTTTAATATCTTTTCAAGATCCCTAAACACGAAAAGATAGTCGAGAAACCTTGTTCTTTTCACGCTCGTAAAAGTATTTGAAGAAAACGTTTGATGAGTGGTAGATTATCTATTTTTTGATATCATCATACTAATTTACGAAAAAGGACCTTATGCAGTTCTCTTTAAGTGTTTTTTAGACTCTCTAAACATGAAAAAAACCTGATTTTTCTTTCTTTGGACTCGTTAAACAAGCATCAAAATACCCATATCGGATCGAACCACTCCTTCTTAGGGTTCGTTAAAAATAATCTGAGGGACTCATCCAAAGGATGAGCTTACATCAAAATCATATGTTATCATCCTCAATCTTGCATACAAATAAATAGGTACTCCCCAGAAATGGTGGGGGAAATTGGGAAGAAAGGTATCGTTATATTTGTGTTAGTGGAAGTAAAGTTGCTCTCGAATATGATACCCCCCTTCATCACTGTATTCGGGTTGGGAAATCCATTTTTCTCTCATTTGACCATCTACAAGTTCATATGTTGGGTCCTCCTTTGATTCAATGCTGCCAAGACAATTGTCATGTCATTCATATGTTCAAGAGAAGCCCAACCTAAACAAGAATTCTATTGAAGACTTATAAATCACATCGGTACCTTGGTTCCTGCATGCCTCAATGGTAGGTTTCCTCACTTTCAATAGTGGGTTCACATCACTGGACCTTGATTGGAAGATCCCATCGAGTGTTTGACTTCAACTCATTCATTCACACTCATCAGATTGTACTAGAGTACCTTGGGAGTCATTGAAATCAATGGTGATTTCCATCGCACTTGTTAATGGTTTTCATTAATGATCGGTAATCAAGTGGTTTCTACCATGTTCGACTTCGACACCTGTAATCACATGGCTATATTCATACTTAGAGACGATGGAATTGAAGACCCTGGATCTCATAATATCGGTACAGGTTGCGATGGAGTATTCATAACTTTGTACTGACACATAGATCCACTGTGTGTGTCTCGTGGCTATGTCTAAATTTGAATTCTTTTAGAGCATAGATCCACCATGTATTCCTTGTGGTTATTTTGACTATGATGACTTGGATCCATAGTGTATGTTTGGTGGCCATGACTCACTTGACACTTATGATTAGAGTCACTTGTAGCCTGAATATGGGAATTCCTACCTTAGAAGATGGTATATTATTATGCATATGCTTGATTGTTTGCAAGTTCTCGATCGATGCACTCCTCTTTTTCAACACACACATTCTACAAGGTATTTAAGTTGTCATAGTTTCCAACTTCATACCTTGGGGGGCATTCTGTTACACATTATTTTGGTCACCCCAGTGATCAACTGACGACATGTTCTTAACTCACTTCCATGTTCCCTAAAAATATTAAAAGAGACTTCTCCAAGAAAAAAGTGGTTTGTTTTTCCTCCCTCAAAAACTATCACAAGGAAGATCATCGCATCTTGCTCTATGATTAGGGTGTGATGATTCTTGATCTCCCCACTCTGCACCAAAGATGGACTATGGCATCATCGCCGGTTGCCTGTGCATAGGGTGGGATGATGCTTAAGAAAAGGAAAAGTCAAAATTCATGAATGTTATAGAAGGGAATCTTATAGAAGATGAGGTGTCCTCTGATAAGTTTGGATATTACTCCCTTCTCTTATTTAGTGGGATCATCCTAATCTCCTCATCCATCCCTCTTTCACCCTATATAAGGAGGGATCTCTCATGGAAAAGGCTAAGGTTGAAAATTCTAAGGTTTGCATATGCATGAAGAGTTCTACTATAGATTATACTTGAGATAGCTTTTCTTTAGCTCTCTAAGTCAGATTGTGGATCTTCTTCATCAAGGGCATTGGATAAAAGGTTTGTGTGTCGGAGAAAATATCCATTGAAAGTGATCTTGCAACATCAAGGCATGTATTGTATTATCCACTTTCCATTTTAATATCATGCAACAATACGTTTCTTCCCTATAAAGGTGTCTTGGCTTTTAGTTTATAACTCCTTGATCTTATACATAGAATTCATTGGAATATATATATCTTTGTTCTCTCTCTCTTTGTTGGTTTGTGCTTCTTAAACAGGTTCGCCATCCCGCATATCCAAAGATGGAGTGACAAGGACAACACTAGAGAGGATCAAGCGTCATTTAAAAGGTATGTCACTCATTCCTCTCTGAACTAGTCTATATGACAATGAAGTATAAGGTGAAGTTTGTATTCTATCTTTTTTTCTTCTATCTTCCTATGGAAGTTAGGGGAATTAGTTTGTTTCCGCACTTACCAATTTTTCCGATAACAAAATTGGTGACCATACTAAGGAAACTACCTCTTTTTTATTTTTTGCTTCTTATTTTCTTTTATTTTATTTTTTGCTTCTTATTTTTTTCTTTTTTATTTTCTTTTAGTCTGTGGGTGATCCATATTGACTCTCTGGTCCTAAACGTTCCTTGGGAAATTTGGTCATTTTCCACTTTTTATTTTTTATCAAAGATCGTCGTATTGTGTCCTATTGATAACCTATGATGATTCCTTGTCGTCGCACTCTACTTGTACAAACCAGAGTGACGATGTCGCACTATGCTTTTTTGACAACCTGAATTGCACTGTACTCTTCTACTGCCTGCGACGATTCCTGTAGGAATTGTTGGGTGACAGTTAAATTTATTTCATTTTCCCATATTTGTCTTTAATACCTGGGGTGAAATTTTGACACTGGTGAATGATTGGTTTACAACTTTTAAGCCTGGATTTTATTGATTTTCAAGGATTGAAAGTCTTCTTTACAAGTTTTGCAAGTTTTGTTTCTTGACTTCTTGTCACAAGGGTATAATCTCAAGATATTGTGTCGGGGTGCTTGTTTGATAAGTAGTCCTTGATTTCTTTTGAGTTTTGGATTGTTTTTACTTTCTGGTGTGTTGATTGATTAAGAGACAATTTTTTTTTGCATTCAACAAAAGGTTTTCTTATCATTTCACTTTTTTCTTGCATTGTGAGTTTGATTTGGGAATAGTGTTGAGTGTGCAATAGTTTTCTTAGACCATTCCTTCTTTTCTTCATTACATATTTGTTCTAATTTGAAACGAAAGAACTGAAGTTTATTCTTCTTTTTGGTAGTCTTTGTAAGAAACTTTTACATTCATATTTTTGTTGAAAAGATAAAATTTGGAAAGTTATTAGTTTTGATTGTTTGGAATCTATATCATTCAAAGATAGAGAAATTGGGCTTGGTAGATTTTGTATTATGAAAAAAGATAAACCTTATCCATACTGTAATTAGAGTTCATTGAATGAAAAGTTTTCATTTCCTCTCTTCTTGCATCTTATCGGTCAAGGTAAAAAATATCATCAGTTTCACTTTTGTTTCCCTTTTGAGTAAACAACAACCTTTAAAATACAACGTAATTTTAAAATGTATTAGCAACTTTTATTTTTTAGAACTTTTCTACACCAACACTATATAGGATAGCACTTTGGAATAGGTTGTAAGGAACACTCTCCAAAGAATCAAAGCACACAATAGTATCTTGTGATAGGGAGAGTAAAAATCTACTTGCTATATTTTGTCCTGGGAAGCCCTTCTAACACAAGGGTCAATCATGAGGTCACATTAGGACCGACAGAGTTACTCACCCTGCTTTGTTGGTCTTAGTGTAGAGATTGCGAGTATTATTGGGGGCCACTTGAGAAGAAAATCCTGTGGGGACCTTCTTGAGTCGATTTAGGGCTTAGATACCCTTCCCTTGCGCGTGGATCAGACTGACGAATTCTTCCCTAGGCATCATTGTCGTTATTGGTAACCTTAGTGGCCTATCTCTTTAGAGTCTTTACACGAGGTGACTGTGGAGGGGAAAGTCTTCACAGTACCTGGAATCGACGTTGGAAAACTCACTCGGACTACTTGAAGAGTATACCCACAATTGTGTGTGAGAGCTTACACCAAGGTGTAAGTCCATTAAGAAAGTCATCAACATAACGTTTCCACCCTCTTTATCCCATCCCCTTCTTGTCTTGATTTCATGATGTTGGATTTCATCACCAACTGGTGAATTCGAAAGAAGAAGTTTTGTTTGTGTGCCTGGTATCTAAATTTTATTAGTGAGTGTTGTTTGTTTCTCTAGTTTTCCATATATTTATTTCATTCTTTATTTGGTTTGGCCAACATTGCCCTTTGTCGTTCACGTAGGATGCAAGGGTTACCTCTGAAAGATCCGTAAGAATATACTCATTTTGTTCTTAACTCACCTGAGGGTTCTCTTGAAGGAGAAGTCAATAACGACGTAGCCTATGAGATTGGAAGTTATACTCCATTGGAGGAATCCATACTCCCCGTAAATCCATTATTGAGTGTGGTACGAGATCCACTTTTTCTCTGGATAAATTTATCAAGAGACGTTGTTTCTGAAGATTATACTGGAAAACCTATTGGACGTCATGCAGAGTCTGGTGTAGACAATACTCTCTATCAGAGTGAGTCATTTAGAACTTCGATTCTTACTGCTGGAAATTTTGATCCTAACTCTTTTGGTCCTATTCGTTCTCTTTGGATAACTTCTTCGGGACAATATATTTTTGAATAACTAGGAATGAGTCATCAACGCCAAAGGACCTCTAATCAACCTATGGCATCACATACACCTGTGAATTCTACTGCCTACATATTACCCTTAGATCATTTTACTGGAACTACCAGTAATGTTGTCATGGTCTCAGACCAGTTGTTGGTTGTTTCTCATAGAATTATTCTTCTCCAACTCACTAGCTCTACCATGGTCCCACAAGCTACACTTATTTCTGTCGGAAGTGTAGTAATCACTTAAGATCCTATTGGAACACCACTTCCTCTTAGAACAAATTGGTCACTTCCACCTGGGTATCACGCTCTAAATACATCTATTGCTAATCCTACCAAGAATCTGTCCGAAGGGCTTAATATTTTTGTTCCTCCTGGGTATACCGCTGCTAGTAGTTATGTTCCTACACCTACCTAGGTTCTCTCCAGAGGGCCTATAATTCCTCCCCCACATTAACCTGGAGGATCTAATCATCGTGCCCATGTAGCTCCAATCAAATTGGAGGCACAAGTCATTATGTCACTTTTGGTTTTCAAATTCCTATTGGAATTCAACCTCAATTTCGAGGGAAACACTAAGTTGGGGGTCATAACCCAGTGTATGGGAAGTTTATCCATGGATTACAGTCTCAACCTTGGAATTTTCCTTTCCCAAGGAAATCAAAAACTGCATGGGGGGGAACCTCCTCAAGTTAATTCTTTTTTACCCCCTAATCCCAGACAACCATATCCAGGCTCTATGAATCCTACCCGGGGTCAAGATTTTCAGTCTAATGCTCCTTCCCAGGGAAGCTTACCTATTCAACCAAATCAAGTTGGCTATTTGAATCAAAATCCTCCACCACTGAATTTGACAGGACCCCCTAACTATCTATAGATTGCTTATGTCCCTACTGGTATACTTATGGGACTACCTCCTCAAAATTACCAGTTTCCTCAAGTGAATAGACAGTTGTCATTTCTTGATACTTTCGATTTACCATATTTATCTAGGATTTTGAATGATCCTATCTTGAATTCTCCTTATTCATCGATCATACCTACCAAGTTACCATCATACATTCCTAATTTTGACGCCCGGTCAGGGGAAGACCCAAATAATCACGTCATGAATTTCCATCTTTGGTGTTCATACAACTCTTTGATGGATGACTCCCTTAGATTACGTATTTTTCAATGAACTCTAATGGGTTCGGAAGCCAAGTAATATATTGAATTTCCACGTGGCTTATTCAATGATTTTAATTCCTTATATATAGCTTTCTTAACGCATTACCAGCTACCAATCTGATACGAGACAGGAACCAAAATTTTGATTTCATTTAAACAATCCTCGTCCACTCACATTTCTGATCATATTCATGAGTGGAGGAGGAGAAGACGCTTAATCAAAGTTCACCTTCCTGATCAATTATTGGCAGAGTGGTTTACGAAGTCACTCATTGGTCCTATAGCTCGTGATGTTTCCATGGGTGGTGTCTTCACCGAAGAGCAGGCGATTAATCATGATCAATACTTGGATCTCATTTATTCACAATCGATCACACTATATGACTTGATTCTTGATGCTCCTCGTCGGTCTACAAATCCATCCCCAACACCTCTAGTAGCTTCTCATGCTACTAATGGTGTGATCGACACCTTCCACGCTGAGACTCATTCTAAACAAGCCATTCATACCAATCCCAAGTCTAATATTTCTAATGTACAAAATAATTCTCCTCCAACTCCTTCTCCCACTAAAATTTTTGAAGTTAATTCGGTACAATCTACACCTACTGGTAAAAATCTAAATAAAAAGAAAGGGAAGGGAAAGAATAAGGAGGAAAACCATAATAATCAAAAATACGATAAACCCAAAAGTCATTATTTTGATGACAAAGAAAAGCRTAAACCTTGTTATCCTTGTCTTATCTATGGTGAGGATCATTATATGAAAKATTTTCGACGAAGTGTTGAGGTTACTAAGTTCCTGCAAGGGACCGGGACACCTCCTACACCCATCATTTTTTCAAAACCTTTTTCTTCTCAGCAGCAGGCCCAACTGGTCATTCATGACCAACCTTCTCCCTCTACCACATCTTATGTACTTATGTGTACTGGTGACTCCAAGAAGAACGAATTTGCAATCGCTACTCGAGCCAAAGATTATTCACCTTCGAAAGAGAAAGTTGATGATTCACCACCTTCGTTGGCTCAACCTCCTCCATCAACTTCACCTCCCAATAGTTCTCTTCATCTCAAAAGACCGATTCTACAAACAATTTTTCTTCCTCTTCCTAGGGGCATTGTTCGTAAGTCGTCGTTTAATCCTCACAGTATTGTAGAATATCTTGTGCAAGCACCTTCTGCGATGTCAGCTCTTGAAGTCCTTCAAAGTTGTCCTATGCAACAAAATGCACTATTAAAGACTATTGGTGGAATTCATCCTACTGATACGAACTTGATAATATTTTACTTGGAATATAATATTCCAAGGCTTCCTCCTCAATTACTGTTTCAGATACAATTTATTATGGAAAATAAGAATATTTTTCGAACCGTTATTGATGAAGGAGCCTCGACTTGCGTCATGTCCGTCAGTTGTTGGAAGGCCATTGGCTCTCCTAACCTTAACAAGTCACACAATGCTATTAAAGCATTTAATGGTATAGGATTTCAACCTTACGGTGTTCTTCCTATCTTATCTACTACATTAGAAGGCAAAGTGGCTCATGTTCAGGTTGAGGCCTTTGATGCACCTCTCGATTACAACCTTCTACTTGTCCATAGTTTGATTGATTCCATGCATGCAATATTTTCTACTCTTTTCTCTGTTATACATGTCCCTCACAAAGGAATTGTTTTTACCGTCGATCAACTTGCCTTATTTAATTTCGATTCTTGTACTAGTAATGTACCTTTCATTGGGAAAACACCTCTCATTTATGTGAATGTCGGTGTGGGTCTCTTAAAATTTTCATCGTTAATGGGTATGTTCCCCATTCCACCACCTGATATTCCTACTCATTTTTTCACCTCAATTAACATGATATCAACCACTGTTGGTTAAATCCCCGATTCTTATGACCCTTGGATAGTACCTAGATTTGATGGTTTTCTTCGTTACGATGAAAAAATGCCTTTAAGTCCAGTAGAATTGTCTTATCAAGCTATTCAATCGGCAACCCTCTCCCCATTCTCTCTTATATATGTCTCCAGATTCATTTCACATAGTCTTTCACACCGATGAAATGATTATGACAATCATGTCTATGGAAGATACCCCATGGGCCTATGGGCATCATCATTCTATTCTCTTCCTGGAACCCAAGACTAAAGAGAGTTATCAACGGATCTCAAATCTGTCTACTGTTGTTAATTTTTATCTTGTTTCTGAACCAATACACGATGTTTTGTATGAAGGAAACTTGAGTAATAGTTCACCCACCATCCCTTTAGATATTTCGATTAAAACTGGTGTCATGGAAAATGTTCACATCGGTGCCTCATGTTCTGCCGATGAGGTCCAGATTTATAAAGCTCTTTTCCAAGAATTTTGTGACATTTTTTCATGGAGTTATGAAGAGATGTCAGGCATTGATCCTGATATTACTGTACATGCGATTAATACTTACCCAGACGCTAAACCTATTCAACAAAGACTTCGCCTAGTACATCCATGCAAAGTTGTTGTTATTAAACTCAAAGTTGAAAAAATTCTTAAAGTCAGTATTGTATATCTTGTGGCTTTGACGGATTGGGTGTCTAATCTTGTCCCAGTTATGAAGAAACAAGGCACAATCCATATTTGTGTAAATTGTAGGGATATTGGCAAAGCTTGTCCCAAGGACAATTATCCAACCCCTTTCATTGACTAGATCGTTGACAATTGTGCCAGTAGTGAAATCTTCTCTTTAATGGATGGTTTCTCCGCTTATAATCAAATCAATATTTTACCTGCGGATCAACATAAGACTGATTTTATCTGCCCTTGGGTAACCTTTGCATACCGGAAACTACCTTTTGGTCTCAAGAATGTTGGTGCAACTTTTTAGCACACTATGTCTTAACTTTTTCATGATATTAATCCCATATTTGAAACTGGTTGTCAAACTTCTCCCTAACACCTCAGCTAAATAGGAACATCTCTTGTATTTGATGCAATTATACGAGACTCGTCGTCATTCTACCTTATTCGTTGAAACTTAGAAGAATCATGTCAAAGCTCAATATCACAAGCATGTCAAACCACATGTTTTTTCTGAGGATGATTTAGTTCTTCTCTACAAACAAGATCGTGACTTATTAGGGTGTTATCACTGAAATTTCGTCTTCAAATGGTTACAAGAATTCAACATCGCCAAACAGTTATGAGTTCACCCATGGACTAGAATTAACACAAAAGCATTTCCAAAGGGTAAAAAACTATACAAATAGTGCAAAAATTAAAGGGCTCTATGAAGACACAGGGCGCTCGCACATGCTGAAAACAGAAAAACAACTTTTGTGCACATGCGCACGATGCGCGACTGTTGTCGCAAAAAGCCGTGCACTTGAGAAACGACGCATCTATGAGAGTGTTCAGCCGCCCGCCCACTTCTGGTTCAGCTTCCAAGTTTATTTGACACTCAAATATAGACTGGATTCCACTGGGTGGCTGGTCAAAGACCTAGAAATTCCCTAATTAGCCTCTTTACACACTACAAACTAGTTGAACAATACCTCAAAGGAATGCTATAAAAAGACCATGGATACACTTCATTTTTCAAGGAATTCATAGAAATGTTATGCTGCCATTATTCTCTTGAGGAATCTTCTATCCTTGCCAAGAGTATACTTTCATCATTGCATTAGGCAATCCATCTCACCCCTTGAGTGGATTAGCAAACAATTTTTCACTATTTTCATTTTCAAAGTTGTAAGAAGAGCTTATTTGTGGGGGTCCAAGAGCCCTCCCTTGGAGGAAGAAGGGACTCATAGTCCTCTTGCTTCTCGGTGTTTCCTTTCACTAATATCAGCCTTATCATTGGTGACATGGGTCTCATTGTTTCTTTTGTCCTTATCTCCCTATGTTCATTAATTTAGCTGTTGTTTTATTTCTTAGTTTAATTCTTAGTTGTTGTTTTATATTTCTTTCTATAACCCTTTTCCTTGCATCTGTCATGCTTAGCAAACCCAACTAATCTTGCAAGCACCTCTATTTTTCTCACTAAGGTGACGAAAGAGGCGCAACATATTGGCAACTCCACTGGGGAAAGGTATCAATTTCCTACCCCATTTGGGTGTTTTTATCTCTTCTTTTGGTTTATTTAACTTGCAGGTGCATTAACCGGCCTAAGCCAACCTTCCAATCATCCAATTCCAAGGTGAATTGAGATAATTCCATCAGGAATATTCATTCACGACCATGTGTCACCTGTGCGCAGGTTTTGTGGCAGGTTTTGTGGCCCACAAACGCGCATCGTACGCACATGCGTCCAAGTCACAGTTATGTTCTACACACGTTCGCTCATTAACTCTTTTCGGTCTGTGCACATGTGCTCTGTGCGCCTCAGTCTCCACTGAGACCCACGCACCTGTGCAAAAAATTCACATTGTAATGTTCTTGATATATGGGAAAGGCCCTTATCCTTCTTAAAAGTGATTTTATGCATGTTTTAGGATGCACCACACTTAGTCCCCTCTTCATATAAAGGGGTTAGTCAAAACACATAGGCACTTAGGGGGTTAAAATCATTATTTCCTCTTTTTCTTTCATTTTGGCCACATGGATGGCTTGTTTTGACTAAAAATATAAGTTGGAAATCATTTTTAATCACATTTAACTTGCATTGGGACTAGAAGTTGGATAACAATCGCTTAGTATGCTCTTCTCTCATGCCTCCAAGCAACCTTGAGAATAAGAAAAAGATTGTGAAACAATTTCATCTCCCTTAAGAAGATTAAAACCTTTAGGAGAGGACAACAACCCTTCTTGGGATTCCTCTTAGTTTATTTTTTCAAACACATCTTAAGATTGTAACGGGCCCATACATGGCCACATGTCACAAAGATAGGATAGTTCTTGAAATTTACTTTCTTAGATCAAATCACTAGGGAAGTTTAAATATTTTTTAACGGGCCCATACATGCCCACATGATCACAATCTAGGACAGTTTCAAATCTTTTCTTAGATTAAATCACAATAGGGAGTTAAAGGAATAGTAACAGACCCACATGTCCACATGCTAGCTTCCTAGGTACTTTTGAATTGTGCAAGGTTGTACCAAAGGCACTTAGTTAATTAGGTAATTAACACTTGTAAGGACCAAACGAAGTCCACATGCAGTAAGGTGACACTTAATTCATTAAAAATTGGCACACTTTAACTCATTCACACACAAAAGTCACTTATCACTCACATAGCTTCTTCTTGAAACGTGGAGGTCAAAGTAAGTTTCCTCCAAATGGATTTCGAAACACCCCACCCTTTTCTTGATGAAACTATCCACTCCCATTTAAATTCAACGAGGTTGGTTCACACCCCCAACCTCTCAAAACAACTACATCTAAATTTTTTCTAAAAACTCACTAAGTTTTCCTCCAGAGGAGGTACCAAAATAATTTTTTAGTCTAGGTAGGATTTTGGGGATAGGCATCCAAATAACTCCCCTTTATCTGGTTCTCACATTGTCAAAACCATAGAAGTTGTCAAATAGGGAACTGAAAATCCTCCAAGTCAAGTGTTCCTAACACCATAAGGCAGGGAGATACCTATGAAGGGTTGAAGGCCAAGGTCCGGTTGTTCTGTGCATCCCCCCTTGAGGCACCCATCTCTTGGATGGGATCCATCCCTTGACCCATTTCTTAGGCCGAAAATCTAAATGCCTCACTTTGACCGAGGTACCTAGTGACAAATATTTAGGACATCTACCCAGGTGGCAATTGTGGGCTGCAATTGCACCTTGATCAGATTTTGTGTGGCTATTGGGAAATATCACCATCTTTTTTGGGATATGCCCCCTTTACCCCTCATTATAACCGATTATTTCATCCTTCACTAGTTTCTCTTCCGGTGACTTCAGACCCCACTATTGAGTACTATTGGAAGGTCCAATGTTATTTGAGAGGAAGGAATTTACGTCTTTTAGGACATGAGCATTTGTTTTCTTTGATTCCCCACACGAACAAAACCCACTTATCCACATATATGCTTCTTTTTCAAACCACTTTATGTATGATGCACTTCTGGTTACATTTTGATTTGGATATATATATTATGTAAAGTTCAAAATTTGCAACAAAGGCTCTTGTTTCTTTATTACTCTCACCACCATTTTCACATAGTCACTCATATAGTTGGACATCATAGGGGACCCACAGAATCCCCATCATTCCTGATGCTTGCTAAACCTCCCTCCTATCTTAGGGGGAGTGTCTAGTCTTACCCACTCATCGGCACCACCGTCTCACACTCCTATGAGTGCTACTATCTTAGGATCAACTTTGCTTGGTTCCACATTACTTGGGTCCACTTCCCAAGGTCCTCCATCCACTCACTCTCCTTTACACGGGAGCGGGGAGCCAACTTCCTCTCAAGAGGGAAGTACCAACCCACCTAGCCCCCCTCCAGGGTCAGGTTCACAGAACACTCCTACCATGGTGGGAGATAATCCTCAACCAACACTCCTAATGCCATATTTGGCCTCTCTTAACATACCAGATCTAAGCAAACTCACCAATGATCCTATATTGCATGACCCCACATGGCCTACAATTCCCACCAAACTACCTTTAAACATCCCCAAGTTTGAAGGAAAGGCAGGAGATGACCCTGCCAAACATGTCATGACTTTTTACCTATGGTGCTCTTCCAACACCATTATGGATGATTCCATCAGACTGTGATTATTTCAATGCACACTCATTGGCCCATCAACCAAATGGTATGCAGATGAAAAATGAAGGTCCCATACGACTTTTGAGTCTTTGGCCAAAGCATTTTTGACCTTCTTCCAATTACCAATCTTCCATGACAATGGTCTAGAACTACTCTCTAATTTAAAACAAACCTCGGCCACACATATCGCTGATCACATTCACGAGTGGCATAGGCGATGTAGTTTGTGCAAAGAAAAAACCACCAAACAACAGTATCTTGACTAGTTTCTTAGATCACTTGTTTCTCTCCTCGGAAAGGATGTAGCTTCCACATTCCCTCAATCAGAAGAAGAAGCCATCAGTAAGGCTCAACAATACGACCTCATCTATTCACAGTCAGGGTACTTATACACTGTACTTCCTGATCTCCCAAAACCTATGTCGTTTTGCTAAGACAAACTTGGGATGTCTCACTCAACAGACAGACTGATTGGTAATACCACTCACCATGGTCCACAACCCCAACAACCACTAATGTATGGAACACCTCAATACCCGTCAGCATATGGGGGCACCTCTTATTACCCCCCACCCCCTTATCAACAACCATACCCTGTTGCTATGCCTCTACCCATCAGTGGGCCACCGCCATCACCCCCCATACAACCACCTATTCAAACAAGTTCTGGAACCCCCTCTACCTCAGCTTATAGTACTAGCGAAAGTGCCACACCTTCCTATGTACCTTACAGATCGTTACCCCCATAGAATCTGTATTTTTTCTTGGTCCCCCACAACCCATGGCTCCACCACATCCTCATGCTGGGGTGAATTTTGTTCAACCCTCTCCCATTCAGCAATATCA
>SNQJ01S0175365.1:25475-36134 GCA_010110895.2 Picea sitchensis | reverse complement strand
GACTTTCGTGATCTCAATCACGCATGTCCCAAAGACAACTTTACAACACCTTTCATCGATCAAATTATCGATGACTGTGCAGGCCACGAGGCTCTATCCTTCATGGACGATTTCTCTAGTTATAATCAAATTCAAATTCACCCATTCGATCAGTACAAAACTTCATTCACTACCCCTTGGGGTACTTTTTCATATTGTGTCATGCCTTTTGGATTAAATAATGTCGGTGCAACTTTCCAACGGGCTATGACATACATTTTTCATGATCTGGCCCATATCATACTCACATACTTGGACGACCTCACAGCTAGATCCAAGAAATGCACCCAACATTTTGATGATTTACAGATCATCTTCCAACGGTGTCGTCAGCACAACATCCGCTTGAATCCCCTCAAGTGCGTATTCTACGTCACTGCGGGGCGCCTCCTCAGATTCATCATTTCCCAAAGTGGTATTACCATGGACCCCCTCAAAGTCCAAGCTATCACCAAAATTCCATCTCCCTGGAATTTACGTCAACTCCAGAGCCTCCAAGGAAAGGCTAACCTCCTACGGTGATTTGTCCCAGACTACGCCACTCACGCACACAGTTTCCTTCACCTACTATGTCACGAAATCCCATTTTACTGGGATGAACATGCCCAACAGTCATTTGATGATCTTAAAATGGCGCTCTACAACGCCCCTTTAATTAGTGCACCTGACTACAATCGTGACTATATCCTCTACATATCAGCATCAGCTGTTTTAGTAGCAGGAGTTCTCGTTCAGCTAGGTGATGACAATCGTGAGCATTTCATTTATTATGTTAGTAAAAACCTCTCAGGGCCACCCTTGAAGTATAAATATGAAGAGAAACTAGCTCTTGCAGTCGTCCTCACAGTCCAGAAATTGCGTCACTACATTCTGCTTCACACAACTAAGGTTGTAGTAGATTCCAACCCTATGCAATACCTGCTCAGTCATCGGCAAATTAACGACAAATTTTCCCGATGGATCGTTATCCTTCAGGAGTACGATCTTGAATTCTCAACACCCAAGAGTAAGAAATCCCTCGTTCATGATGAACTTGTCATGGCCCTCCCCTCTGACACCACCAGTGACCCCATCAATACTGACTTTCCCGATAAGCACCTCTTTTACATCACTTCGGATGATCCTTGGTACGACGACCTCCTCGTCTACCTCCGAACTCAAAAGTTCGATAACCACCTTTCACGATATGATTGTCGTTGTATTCGCCACCAGGCCCCCCGCTACCTCCTCATCGGAGACATCTTATACCGGTGAGGGGTCGACACCATTCTTCGTCGATGCCTGACCATTGATGAGGTCAATAGAGTCTTGAACGACTGCCATAGCGGCGCATGTGGGGGCCATCTTTTGGGAATATCCACTGCTCAAAAGATTATCCGAGCAGGTTAGTTTTGGCCTACCTTGTTTCACAATTTCATTCACACCGTGAAACGATGCAAGAAGTGTCAACTTTATGCCAACATAGCTCGAGCACCACCTACTCTTCTTCATCCAGTCATCACTGCCGACCCTTTTTGTAAATGGGGCATCGACTTCATGACTTATAATCCTCCCTCCAGCAATGGACATAAATACATTATTGTCGCAGTCGATTACTTCACCAAATGGGTGGAAGCTATGCCCACCTTCAACAATACTACTGACACCACAACGCATTTTTTCTTTAACCACGTCATATCTCGCTTTGGAGTACCACTCCAACTAGTTTCCAATCACGGGAAGCACTTCAAGAATGAGATTTCCGTCGAACTCTCATCTCGGTTAGGATTCTCCCACGAGTTTGCCTCACCATATTACCCTTAGTCTAATGGACAGGTCGAAGCAGTTAACAAGGTCCTCAAGACCATGTTACAGTGCATGGTTAATAAACATAAGACCAATTGGCATCATATGTTATTTTCCGCGTTATGGGCTTACCGTACGGCTGTGAAAATAGCTACTAGTTTCACGCCATTTCATCTAGTCCATGGGGTGGAGGCCACTCTTCCCATCGAGTGTGAAATTCCCACCTTACGCATCACAATTGAGCTATTACTCAACACTGCCCTAATGGAGCAGCGCTTGGTGAACTTAGAGTCTTTGGATGAAGATCATCGATCCTCATTAAAAAACAATGAGGCAGCTAAAAAACGATCAAAGGCCACTTTTCATCGACATGTCAACCTTCGCTCATTTCACAAAGGTGACCTCGTCCTTGCTTACAATATCGCTCATGATACCTTTGGCCATGGAAAATTCTAGTCAGTATGGCATGGCCCATACATTATCCAACATTGCCTCACCAAAGGTGCATACATCCTGACCTCTCCCGAAGGCCTCTCTCTCAAAGAACCCGTCAATGGGTTATACTTAAAGAAATTTTATGCTTAAACGTAGTCATTCTACTTTAGGTTATTTATTTTATAGTGTTTTTAATCTTTTGTCCATCCCTCACGTCTAAACTNGACCTCTCCCGAAGGCCTCTCTCTCAAAGAACCCGTCAATGGGTTATACTTAAAGAAATTTTATGCTTAAACGTAGTCATTCTACTTTAGGTTATTTATTTTATAGTGTTTTTAATCTTTTGTCCATCCCTCACGTCTAAACTATCATTTTTGATATTGACAGATGCTTCCTCCACCGGCCTACCACATCGGTTACGCCAACGACGCCAGCCATTTGACACAAAATCTCGCTTCGACCGCTTGGGCTCTCTACACCCCCTCACATGAAATGCTCCATTCGAGCGGCATATGTTTGGGTTCAGCGACCAACAACCAAGTTGAATACACTGTCGTCATTGGCCTCCTGGCCGATGCCCAACATCATCGTATTCGTCACCTTAGCATCTTTCTCAACTCTCAACTAGTCGTTCTCCAGCTCAACAATGTGTACCGCGTACACGATCCTTGCCTCTTTCACAAATACCTGCAGGTTAGACTTTTATCTCGACATTTTGATTCCATTACATTTACACATATTCCAAGACAATTGAATCAAATTACAGATAATTTAGCTAATATTTTGTTAGACTGACATATATCACATCAAGATACCTCTACACATACATAAACATATCAACAACCTGTCACAGTATATATAGATTAGGCATCATAAAAACATTAACAAAACACATGTAAACACCACATAGATCTGAAAATGTATACTCATGTATATATAAAATGGTCCACAGTGCCATCCAAATGTTTACATACAAAAATACAAGTATCTGCAGGGTAATGAAGCACCTCGGTACAAAATGGGATCACCAGACTATATACAAAAATACATAGAGCACCACTCAAGGTGCCTCTAGAGCACCACCTCCTACCCCTCCCTCAGGTGGTGGTCCCCCACCCACTACTGGTCCCTCCTGACTAAGAGGTAATCGTCCGGTCATAGTAGCACCTGCTACTGTTGCTCGTCATACCACGGCCCGCCATGGCAGCGGAATCCCCACACACTGCTCTAGGATACCCTCATCCTGGATACGTGACCACATGCCCTCAGGCATGCCCTGTAGCACCGCCTCCAGGCAACGGTGTATGTCCTCAAAATTTGCTACGGCATCCACCGGAGGAGCATGTGATGGCCCCGAACCTGGGTCTTCAAACTAGCATCTCCTCGTTGCTCTCTCAGTATTAGTTAGTCTCACCCCAACATCCTCACGCCGACATCTCTCTCCTATATGTGGCCCTCCCCGTGGCGGTCTCTCCGGCTCCTGGCGAGTCGATGCCCTCAGCAACTCCACCTCATGCCTGCGAGGTGCCACATTTGCACATACAAACAAGAAACATATAGTATCAATATCATATACATATGTCATGCTATCTCAAAAAACATATATCTAAAACTCATCAACATACCTTTATGGTCAAAAACCTACCCTGGAGGTAACACCATGTCCAGATCCTCTCGAAAGTCAACACCAGCATAGGGGAACTGCAATATCACCTGCAACATCTGTCACCACACCTACATTGCCTCAGCTGTGAAGAAGTGGTCGCCCTCGCCACCACCATGGCGAAGCAAAATAGTCGACCACCGCTTTAGTCGCGGCTCTTGTGCCCCAGGAACACCCAATAAAATCCTAGGGTGCAACATAGGCACCCTCTCCAAAAACCAAGCCACTAGGATGGATCCAAAGGCAAACTCTCCTGTATCCGTGGACCGACAGTGGTCCAACTTCCCTACCATCCTGGCATGCAGCGTAAGCCCCCAGGTGAAGTTCTCACCGGCCAGTACCCTCTCCATCACACACAACTGACCGCCATTGATCCGCTGCATCGCAAGGGACCCATACACTCTCACAATCATCACTGCTATACAGGAATGCGCTAGAGAATCCATCGCCCCAATGCTCACAATAGTGCCCAACATAAAGTTCACCCCCGAATAGAACCTCTGGCCCACTGTCACTAGTGCCACATCCCTAGGTAGCACCGGCTCCGTCGGTAGGGGCATTCCCCGAAATGGGAGCCCAGTAAAAAAATATATGTCCTCCACCGCAGTTAAAGTAATNGAAACAATGCAGGTTCAGACTCCACATCCGGATAAGGAACTACAAGAGATACTCCTGCGCCCATATCAATGAGCACTCAAAGAACTTCAGCATCCCACAGGCTGCCAAAGTAGCACGTACCCCTGGATCCTCAATTGCCACAGCATCTCTCAGCTGGGACCAATCCCACTCTTGCCAACCAACGGGCATCGTGCAAAATGCTCACCTGCAGCCACATAAAACAATCCTAAGTCAGCCAAATGGACCATAAACAATATTAAAAAGATAAGTTTTACACCCATCAACCTTGCCTCCAAGGCGCGACTGTTTAAACCACAGGCGCACACACATGCACACTTGTTCACTCCACAGGAACACACGTATGCGTGCCTGTCCACTCCACAGGCATGCCTGTCCATCCTTCAATCACGCACGAGTGCGTGCCTACTCAGCATACAAGGACGCCTTCATGCACCCCTGTCACATAGCCGCACACACATGCGCAGTTGTGCAGCCAACAAGCGCGCACATAGTGCATGCCTTTGTTCCCCTTACCGACACCCCCATGCACGCCTATCCGGTGGGCAGGCATGCACTTGTGCATGCATACTTCCAAATCACCCACGCACATGGGGACCCACATCCATAAAACGCCCTGTACGACCCTCCGTATAGCCCCTACCCAAAAATGGAAACCCTAATTCTATGCAGGATGATCAAACCACTAACACAAATCTTGATGGTCCTCGATCGGATGCCTCATCCTCCCAGAATCTCCCAATATCCTCTAAATACTTCTCATCCAGTCACTATAGCAGCAAGTACAAATGAGGTGGCAATGTGGGCCCTACAGCTATATATAGGCCTTTTCACCAAACTTCCACTCACCATTCTGGGAGCTCTGGGTGTCCATTTCTCAATCTGTCTTCAGCCACAGGATCAACATCTCGTTATCTACATCACGACATTCCTTCGGCCTCTTTTCATCCTGAACCCCTTGGATGCCATTTTCATACCCCGACTAGGTACGCATACGCATATTCAAAATTATCAAATAAATGCTCCTATGTTCGATTCTCTTCAGATATTGTTCACGTCGGGTATTTGGTTTTCAGGTGTGCAAGTACTTGGTCATCATACATCAACGCAACCCCTTCAGGTATATACTCAGCTCTAGCATGTAGTCATTCCCTCTGAATCTCACTTGCATCTCCAGTCAAACCCTCTAACATGTGCCTCTAGTATCCCCCTCTCCGGCTCTACAGTACCAACACCTCCATTTGCATCTTCGGTACTATCACCCTATAGCACTCTTACTCACATGAATTGTCCCATTCATAGCACCCTTTTGCACATTGACACTCATGTTGTTTTTCAAACCTTTAGGGATGGGAGTCCCGATAGTCTTACATCCTGTCGTGAATCAGCCACATACTCATCCTCCTCATTTTGCTAGCTTTCCCACCGGACTCCCAGATTATCTCTTCAAGGTCCTATTTTTTACTACACCTTCGCAGTATCATGAACCCTCCATTTCATCCACAATCAGTTTGTCCATCTGCAAATTTCCCTTCATTTCACCTACCTCATACAGAAACCCACCCGTGGGGCCCCCACCCTCCACCAGTTCTCCGAGCAAATTGTGCCCTACCCGGGCCAACCATGTTACATTTCGGCACCCGTTTCTGTATTTGTATGTTCACCCCATATTATTTATTTATTGTACAAACGCCTTTTGTTTCCAGCATTTACATTACCTTTTTGTTGTCACCTTTGGCGACCTTCTTCCCTTTTTGGAAAATGCAACCCATGTCACCCTTGGTTGGGGCACTCTTTATCATCTACCCTTATTGACATCGTCCATATCCTCTGAGTATCCCACATACCACTTACCTCTGCCCTCTGATTTTATTCACTTTGTCCCACCTCTGGCACAACTTATCCCACGTCTTGTTGTCCCCCTGACACCCGACTTAGTTGAACGGTTGCGGCAACTTCTACTTCGCATATACCCCCAACCAAGGGCAGTCTTGAGTCTCCATACATCTTGAATTCGACCATGTACCTCCTCCAATTCCTAACCTCACCTCGTAGATTTCACGAAGCCCTCTTCTTCTAGGAGTTGCGTCTCCCTTTTGTCGACATCAGCACAATTTTCCAGAAGGGCGACAATATCTTGATTTTCATTACCTATCCAATGATAGATCTCAGATGGCACAGGGAGAACCACAATTGCTCCCTGTTGTTGTTGACCCCCATAACATTTGACATCAACACTTTCTCATGTTACGGTGGGTCTTACTTTGTGACTATTGCAGTTGTTTCTTATATTCACCAAAGACCTCTGAACTTGGCTGGGTTATCAATGCCTACAGAATCTGTGATACTTCTCACAGATATCGTTGCCCACTGTTCATAGTATGTTCCTCCATAGAATTGTCTTTTGCCTTTATCATGACCACCCCCAAGGGAACTGCAGTTGTCTACATCAACACTTCATTCCCTTTTTGAGTTACATGACATGAGCATGGGGCATGCCCGCCTCGTTTGTACACAGTTTATTTATACGCACCTTATGGAAGGTCGGGTTCTACAGGTTCCTTTCTCCCTCCAACCGATAGTTTTAGAAAATCCCACTATCGCTCTCTCTTACAACAACACTCTCAGTAGAAGAAACATTGATGGATTTCGTCTATACGTATGCTCCTAACCTCATCCATCAGGGGGCATCTGTTATCACTAAAATTTCGTCCGCAAATGGTTACAAGAATTTAGCATCGCCAAATAGTTATGAGGTCACCCATGGACCAGAATTAACACAAAATCATTTCCAAAGGGTCATAACTATACAAATAGTGCAAAAATTGAAGGGTTCTATGAAGACACAAGGCGCACGCGCACATGTGCAAAACAGAAACGCAAAATTCATGCACATGCTCACGATGCGCGACTGTTGTCGCAAAAAGCCGCGCACCTGAGAAACGACACATTTATGAGAGTGGTTGGCCTCCAACCCACTTCTGGCTCAGCTTCCAAGTTGATTTGACACTCAAATCTAGACTAGATTCAACTGGGTGGTTGGTCAAAGACCTAGAAATACCCTAATTAGCCTCTTTACACACTACAAACTAGTTGAACAATACCTCAAAGGAATGCTATAAAAAGGCCATGGATACACTTCATTTTTCAAGGAATTCATAGCAAATTTATGTTGTCATTATTCTCTTGAGGAATCTTCTATCCTTTCCAAGAGTATACTTGCATCATTACATTGGGAAATCCATCTCACCCCTTGAGTGGATTAGGAACGAATTCTTTCACCATTTTCATTTTCATTTTCAAAGTTGTAAGAAGAGCTTATTTGTGGGGGTCCAAGAGCCCTCACTTGGAGGAACAAGGGACTCATAGTCCTCTTGCTTCTCGGTGTTTCCTTTCACTAATATCATCCTTATCATTGGTGACATGGGTCTCATTGTTTCTTTTGTCCTTATGTCCCTATGTTCATTAATTTAGTTGTTGTTTTATTTCTTTGTTTAATTCTTAGTTGTTGTTTTATATTTCTTTCTCTAACCCTTTTCCTTGTACCTATCCTTCTTAGCAAACCCAACTAATATTGCAAGCACCTCTATTTTTCTCACTAAGGTGACGAAAGAGGTGCAACATAGGGGCTGGTAAATTCGAGCCTATGTGGCATGGCCCTTATATTGTGAAACAATTGTTGGAGAAATGGGCTTATGAGCTGGTGTATTATGTTGGAATTCCTTTGAGTGAACCCAAGAATGGGCTTTACTTGAAGAATTACTATGCTTAAACTATTTTTGCATGAGTGTTTTGTATTTTTAGTGTACTATACTCTAGTGTATCATGCTCATTCGAGACTTTCTATGACATGTGTCTTGTCCTTGGAGGCTCGCTATGACTTGTGTCGTTTCCTTATAGGTTCTCTATGGCTGGTGGCATGTCCTTGGAGACTCACTATGACTTGTTTCTTGTTCTTGGAATCTCTCTATACTTGTGTCTTGTCATTATTGGATCACTATACTCTTGCCTTGCACTCTAGAGGTACTCGCTATTCTTTTTCAAGATGCAGCATAGATCTAGTTTGTTGTCTATGGGTTATGTATTACATGGTCTTGCATCTCTCTCTTGGCCTAGGGTTTTTGGAAAAGGACTTGATAAAGCCATGATTGGATATTTATTTATAAAGACTTGATCATAGTGAAAGGTTGGTGATTTATATGGGTGATATGACCTATGGGAGCACAAAAGAACTCAATCCACACATAAATAAACAACTCAACACAAGAAATGCAAATTGACATATTAACATAACAATATCCAACCAAGTTATTGAAAGTCAACTAATGATACCTTATTCTCCATCCATCTAACAAAATTAGACCACTTTTTGTTTGGTATCATCTCGAATTCTAATTGTGATGGATAATGGCCATATTGTTGCTCCTGTCAAAACATGGAATATGGACTAGTTAAATTTATTAATATCCAATCATTTACATTTTTGTACAAAATTAAAAAAATATATCATTTCAGATATTCCCACGACTTACAAATTTTCATATTAAGGCTTTTAAACCTGTTTGGCCACTATGATGTGTGGCATGAAATTTTGCAATCCTAGTCTTCAAGACCTTCTCTTGAAATATACACTAATTCAATTTAATTATGTACCAGTAAAATATAAAAATTGTTTAATGAATTTGAAATAATCTAGTGTCGAAAATTCAAATACATGTGTGCTCTCCTCACCGTACTTCCTTCGTGCATCCTCTCTATCATATTATTTCACAAGCTCTTTCCATACTTTCACACTTACATCAATTGGATTTATTTTGTTCCTTAGCTTGGGAGGGATTCCTTTTATATTTTTCGATTGGTTGCAACGAAATATCTTGCAATTTTGAGTCATTTATTTTTTTATCTGCTTTACTGACCAACATGTCCCAAATTCAGTCTCCATGTCATGGATGATTTATTTTTGAAGGTGCATGGGTATCTTCTAGAATAGAATATGTAGATTCTCTTTGAAGCATTGAAAGCATGATTCCTTCAACCTACACATGAAAACGTTTTTGGCATCTGTCATTACGATATTCCCGAAGACAACATCATATTGTACCTTGTTTTCGTATGTACCAATTCAAGATGCATAATATGTACTGGTGGTGGAATAAATATGTGACCTAGGAGTGATTGGGACATTGGACATCTCTTCTCCCTTTTCCAAATTCTTAGAGGTTATTGTGATTAATTCTGTCCTTGATCTTTTGCACAATTCAGGAGTGGTTGGGGAGTCAATCGATTCCCTTTGACATGGTTTCTTTGGTTGGAATGTTTCAGATCCTTTAGTAGATCATTATTCCACGTATTTTGTAACACACCTGACCCCTAAATTCCCTCTCTAGGGATGGGGAATCAAATTTTTGGTTTTCCTAACTCTCTCAAATCCTAATTCTGGGATATCCATTGGTTACTTCTCACCATGAGATTTATAACAATAGCCACCACACTAAAATCTGAGCTCTTGTCTGTAAGTTATGGCCTCTCGAAGTTACTTAGGGTGTTATTAGTTGGGGTCTTCGGCGTTTGACACTGAGCACCCCCTTTTTCTACTCCTGAAGTCCTGAAATCTCACCACATGGCCTTGGCCATTCATCGATTGAGGTTCGACAACCATCAACCGACGTCCTTCGCTTTCGGTGCTTCAACAATCATCGATCGTCATTGAATGTTCGGTGTTCGGTGATCATTGTTGTACGTTCTTTTACTATGCTATGCCCAAATATATCGAACTCCCAAAATTATCCAAACTCCTGGAGTTTTGAAATCTTGCCACATGGCCTTGGCCATTCGGAGATCGGATTAAACTTGAAAATCCTACTAAGGAAAACTCAAAGGATTGGCAACACTTAGACATTTTAATTACTCCTATCCCAAATCCCTTGTAGATTCACATCCCATGAATCTCTAGTAGTTAAACTGAGATAAATCAAAGACCATATAGACATAGCAATTTACAGAAGAAAATGGGAATTTTTAGTAATTGATCAAATACTAAAATACTTAACCATAAACAGAGACATTCCATCATCGCATCCAATATATATATATATATATAG
>SNQJ01S0175362.1:0-11447 GCA_010110895.2 Picea sitchensis | reverse complement strand
CGACTGCAGATCTATGTGTGATCTTTAAAACACATTCCGAACCCCCCCCTTCGTTAAAAGTAGAATGGATGGGGGGGTCCGGAATCCAATATAGACCTTAGATCTAGGCACTGAAACTTGGGCCATCTAGATGCACACATACATTATCTCTGATTCCGGACCCCCCCCTCCCCACCGTTAAAGGTAGAACGGTCGGGGGGGTCCGGAAAGACTTTTCCACCGTAGATCTGGGCACTAACATCTGAGCCGTTCATACATGAGCTGTGCATAATTGTGAGCGCGAAGGCATATGCGCCCAAAAAAACTTAGGATAAGTGCATATCATGGGTTTTCCCAAGCTTTGACATGTTTATATCACCAAGGGGTTAGACACCCATCCTCTTAAGCATCCAAGACATGGTTCAACATTGATCATCGAGCTAGTTTTATTGAAATAAAGCTGTTGAAAAGTCAACAAGAAACATGTGTCTAATTTACTTTTCCCTTAATTAAATTAGACAATAAATATTAATCTATTATCTCATTCATAACTGAGTGATTTGGAATTATAACAGAATTATAAGTGTAGTTAAGTGAGTTAATATCAGTTGTACTAGCTGTAACTAAACATGCACTGGTGAGAGTTGAGTTAATTAGTGAACTCACATGCAACTGAAGATTCGCCATGGTTAACTACATGCATGTGAGTTCCAATGGATATCTAGTTGAGATAACAGGTGAAAGGGAAAGTTTGGATATCAGTTGTGATTTGTTCACACATGCAGTGAATATGCTTATGAGCATGTGAAAACGACGCAATTGTATTCATTCGATTCATTGTGAGAATTCGGATTGCAGAGATTGTGCAGAGGAGGCAGGCTGTCTGGACACGGAAATTGGTGCATGTATTTGTTGATTTGTGTATGATAGTGTGAGACGATTGTATTGTACTGAGATCTCTTGGATTAGAGTTTTGTATGATATTGTTTCATGATTCATGATATACATAATATATGATAGTGGGGTTTTTAGCTTTACGCTTTCTCAGTAAAAATTTTGTGTTGTGTGTTATTGATATTTCACTTTGTGCATTGTGGTTGTGATCGTGGTTTAAATTGCTTCCGCAAAAGTAATAGTAGAAGAGATTTTGTATTGAACAATAGCGGAACTTGTTAGATCAAAAGAATCGCAGGAATACATTAATTTGTATCGAAATTTCTACAAAATCAACTACCTTATGTTCTAACCTAATTACCTATGACAATTAGCCCAGATTAAACTGTTGGACTAAGAAATTACTCTATCCTGGGGCTATCCGACCAAGATTAGGCAGTCTGGCCAGATTTATTTGCTAACTAACCTAGATCACTTGGCCAAGATTAAACAGTTTAGCCAAGCTTATTCACTACTCCTATCAACATCAATTTAAAATAACTTGGCCATGCTT
Organism: Picea sitchensis; assembly: GCA_010110895.2. NCBI lineage: Eukaryota > Viridiplantae > Streptophyta > Pinopsida > Pinales > Pinaceae > Picea > Picea sitchensis. The sequence goes on along the minus strand of SNQJ01S0175362.1, from coordinate 10,021 downwards.
GAAAGGTATGGAACAAGTCATTGTTATTGCATGGGGCTCTATTGAATTTCTTTTATGCCCTCTTTTATTCTTTTTCTTTCTTTTTCTTTTTCCTTTCTTTTCCTTTCTTTTCTTTTTCTTTTTCTTATTTTCTTTCTTTTCTCAAATTAGTTGCAGAAAAAATTATTTGAAAAACAAAAACACTAAAGAGATAACATTTCAGTCACCAGTTAATCCTATAAATTATAGGGTTGTAACAATATGGATGGTTTTCATTTCCTCTGGGACTTTGCATCTTAGGGGGTCTGTTATTTTTATAAACTTCCAATTCTCTCGGACTAAATTTCACTGAAGTGTTAATCTTGAGTTGACATGTGCCCATAACCTTCAATGGTCCAGATCTTATTTCGGAGCTTCGGTACTATGGGAATATGGGTTACTATAACTCTGAAGTAGTTCAATTCCTTCGAAGTGATAACCTACTGAATAAGTAATAAAGCAGTGGTTACCGCTTACTATCGGTTAACACCTCCTCTTACGCTATCCTTCCACTATGTTTGATCAACGGTTGAGAATGCTCCCAAAGTAGATCAACGGTTAGCGTTACTTCGTGATTTATGCTTTACTCTATCCTTCCACTTTACTTGATCAACGGTCGAGAATTCTCCCAAATTAGATCAACAATTAGCGTTAACTTCGGCCTTCGGTGCTTCAGGAAGTTGCTGGTGGTAGAAATTGGTTTCCCGTGAAGGACATAATCTTAGAGTGACGTAACTTGCTGACATCACTATTGACTTGCCATTGGTCGAGTGGTTGCCATGTGTCACTTATATTTGTGACTTATGTGTACCTAAAATGCCAACTGGACCTTGACACTTGTCACCATTTGATTGCACCATGTGTCCTTGCTGACGTGGTCTTTAATGACGTGGATTTCCTTATGTGTCACATGTCCTCCTCCTAGATATATTGGTCATAGGTTCATCTGAATCCTTGATCCAATGACTGTGATCAGTTCTAGATCAATGTTCTAGATTTATTTCGGCCTTCGGGACTTCAGGTTATTCTCTTTTCCCACTTCCCAATTCTCCTGGAGTGAGATTCCCTGAAGAATAAACCTTGAGTAACTTGAATTCATCTAACGATCCTTCTTTGACTCAAAAATATTAACATGATCCAACGGTTGTCGGGAATTTGACTATTCGGGATCTCGGGCCTTTGGCCTTGCTTATCCTATCCTTCCACTTTATTTTTATCGGACGGTCAATATAACTCCCGAAATGTTTCTTAGATTAGACAACTCATGTCCTTTGTTGGCACAAGGGAAAACCCAAGGTTCAATGCTACAACAACGCACCAACAAAACCCTAACTACCGACCCTTTCAGCAACACCTGTGAAGCAGATGAAGTCTCACCCGAGGTAGAAGCAGGGGTGGTTGCAGGACTCAGACGTCTGCAACCTTAGTTGGGACACAGATATGTGATTCTAACACTTAACAAAGAACTTAGCAGTTAACATTCATCAATATCTAGTTCTTGGTTACATCGTAGTTAAATCCTACTCTCGACGTAGATAAACCCTAAACTACAAAGCATCACAGTATTCCCTCAGATCTAAGGTATTTAAGCACTAAGCATATTTTCATAAGTTAGATATAAAATCCATCCACATTATTAAGAACAAAGAATCAAAAGATTTATCTATCATTCATCTATATTAAATAACTATGCAAGTAAACACATAAACACATCTATACAATGCACAAAGCATAGCAACACATCTTCCACGTGGTTCACCCCCACCTTGGGGCTATGTCCACCAACTCTTCTTCTCTTCTATTATCTTATGTCAATTAGTTACATGCGCAGAGCTACAAAACCCTACTTTGCATAGGACAGGAGATTTGTGCACTTCACTAGATTCTCCTTCCCCGAGTTAGGTTACACACAAAACCTCCTCTCAATCTTTTACAGTGTCTTTCACTTAGCCTTGCAAGTCTTACATAGCATTCAAAAAACATGTACTTAGCACTTAGCACACTGACCTCTTCTTACATTCGCCTAGATACTTATTTATACATTACAAAAGTGGTCCTAAACATGGGTAAACCCATGGGCCGACATTCCCATACCCGTTACATAAGCCTAAAACCCAAAAAGCCGTAAAAGGGGCCGAGATCCCATGGTCTCCACTTCATCTTGCGCTCCACCTTCGACAGCCTGTCGAAGCCCCAAAAATAGGTCAAACATGACCAAGAAACCTAAAAACTTGGTCAAGGGCCAACAAGCCCCCAACACTCACCTGTGACTCGTCCTGAGTCACTCTGGTCTGGGTAGTTCTTCTTCAAAACCCTCGATCTTGGATCGAGCTACTTCGAATTGTTGTTGTGCTACAACCTCCTATTCAACGAACGCTTGGATGACTGCTTCGTTGATGGGTCCCTCTAGGCACTGTTCAGTTGTAGTGACAAGTTTCTCTAGTTCTTCTCCTCGGCCTTCGATCTCTATGAATAGTTGGTAAGCCTCATCCTGTACAGGTTGAAGCCTCTGAGTCACTTCCATGAATTTTCTTTGAATGGTGTGGACCGGTTGCTGGGAAGTGTGTTGTGCCTGGGATCACTTCATTCTTTCCATAATTGACAGGGGCTTCAACTGTGCTTGTATTATTTTTGCTTGCTTCTTCACCTCCTGGAGCTGTGACTCCAGTGCCTTCAGTTATGGATTCTCAGTAAATTTATCATAAGTTTGGGCACTGTGATCACTGAGTTTCTTTCATTCCATGGAAAGGGCCTTTATTCTCTCAACTGCACTCTGAGCAGTTGCTTCTCTTTGATCCCTTACATCCTGCGGAGTGTCGGGCACTGTGTGGATCTCTAAGCCTGTTATTCTTTGTTGTATCTGTTGGATAGCTTCTGCGATTTTCTCTACTTGATGCTCGACTCAGTCTTCTTCCTGTGGCTCTAAGCCTGTTATAGAGAGAAGTGATCTGTTGACTGCTTCTTTCACTTTGATTTGTTATGCAAGTAACTGTTATTTTTCTTGTTGCATCTATGCTTTCTCTTCCTCAAACTTTGTCTGGAGAGAAATGTTCTCCTTCTCCGCAACTCAACATTGTTCTATGAGTACTCCTTGCACTTGCTTCAAGGCCTGGGTGGCTTGTTCTGTTTCTTATTGTGCTCATCAAAGGTGATCTTCGGTTGCATCTGCTAGTCGACGGAGTTGGGCTGGTTCATCTCCCAACTCTGGTTCTCCTGATGGCAGGGGCGCAGTGGAGAATGCGTGACTGGAATGAAGGGCCTGTTGTACCCCTCGGAGTTCAACCTCAAGTATGTCGTACATTTCCTCCTTCTTGGCTACCTATTTCTCCATGATTTCCTGCAAAGCGTCATTTAGAGCTGCTATGATGAAGTCAAAATCATCAGTAGTGAGTACAGTCTGCATCTTGGTCACAATGGCTCTTGATTTTGTTCGGGAAGAAGGTTTTGGGGGAGAAACCTTCCTCTTCTTCAGGGGATTAGCCTCATCTCTAGGCGATGTTATTTCACCTTGCTTATGTTTAGATTCTTTTCCCTTTATCTCTTCTACTTCGTCATCACCCCCTCGGTCAGGTGATACTGAAGAAGTCTTCTCTAAGGCGTTGCTTAAGTCTTGGACCTCTTCGGTCTTCTTCCTTCTATCGGTTCTTAGTGTGTCTTGTTCTTTGTGATCAGCCTCTGGGCTGTCAAGTTCAGGGTTAGACATCTCTACAGGGTCAACGGGGATAAGGAGGTCAACTGACCAGTCCTTAGTTATCTCCTCAAGGTCCTCTTCTGTGAGCTTTTAGTACGACTGAAGCTACTCCATATGTTCATCGGCTCGCGCTGTAATGTAGATGAATTGTCGATCTGCACGGAACTTCATCATGGTTCGAAACCTTTCTAAGGTGTTTAGAGTCATGCGAGGTTCAACTTCGATGGCTCTCTTCAGCTGGAGGTAATATGTGTGAAAATAAACATTCGATTGCCACTGTTTTCTCATATCGCTTGAGTACCAGAGCATGGCGAACTTCATAGCAAGCAGCGCGAATGGATCAATGTCCGGGAAGGTCGCACCTTACGGCATTTCCTAGGAAACAAACACAATGAGGATCATGAGCTAGCTAAAGTGAAACTCATAGACCTGATCCTATGCTTCATGGACGTCTAGTTCCAACTGATTAACTATGTACTTCGCCTAGTTCATTTGTAGACCTTCCATGCATTTTCCTGCGAGGTCAACGACAAAGCCTGTAACTTGTGTAGGTCTGTTCTTCCTTACTATATTTCCTGCAATTAGTTGGCATGCTAGGTGCACTGTGCCATTCTAGATAGAATCTACCTTGTAGCCTCATGTCCCCTTCTCAACATCATCGTACGTATCCTTGATATTATGTGCTAGTGAGAGATCTATGGATTTTCTTGGATAGAAGTCCTGCGGATCAGGTCCTTGCATACTCAATCCTATGATCCTATGGATCAACATCAGATCGAATGTGATACGGTGGTATAGCCATAAGTAGCCGCCATGGTAACATGAAAGTAGTATCTTGACATGGGCGTTGACTTCCTGGTGCCTTCAATAGTGTGGGATTTGCATTACATTCAGCAGGTTGGACTACGCGAGGTTCATCGTCCATGGATGGGGGATGATCTTCGAGTTCTTCCCCTTTGTCCTATTCAAGTATTTATATGGGGAAAGCATGCTATGGTTCTTACGATCTCTGAGGTTGAAGTCGCTGAACTTCAACGCTGCAATCTTGTCCTGCTATTCTCTAACTATGCGTATCCCTTTTGGAAGGTACGCAGTAACCATGGTGTACTCAAAATATCTTGGCACACTATCATGACTCACTGCGCTGGCCAGAGGCAGGATGTATTCGGGCAATATGGTTGGTATCATCTTTTCATTTGCTAGGTCATCTCTATTCTTGGTTCTCTTTTCCGCTGATGGTCGAGATGGTACGACTCCATGAGCAACCGACAAAGAGGCTTGCACTCCTCTCGTTGATGAAGATTGTACACCCACAGACATGACTCTTTCAGTCATGAGGTTGATGAGTACTTCCTTCACAGACCCTTCGACTGCGCTAAGTTCTTCGGAAATATACGCTCATGGTTGAATATCTTGGGTTAGAAGAGCAACTTCTTAACGCAACGGGATGGATGGAAATAGCGCGATGATCGCTGTGCGAAATCAACTATTCTATCGGCTCAGATAAAAAGTGTTCTTGATGCATGGCGCGACGGGATAAATAGATAACTTGGCAATATATCTCTTGCAACGGGTGAGAATCCTTCATTAACTCAGTTCTGTCCATTACGACACGGTCCCAATGGTCTGATGGTGAGCTTCCTGGCCATAAATTCCTTTCTACTCATTTGGGGTGTCGGTCTAATGGTTATACTGTTCCAACGGCTAGATTGCTTCGCCAAGGTGAAGTGCCATGTGATGATGTTCTGATATCCCGACGAAGTTCCAGTTTTGCAAATTTTCCTTCTGCGAAGTTCCCTCTAGAACCTTCTGTATCTTTTTTATCTTAGTTCTCTTCTTACTTATTTTTCTAGCCTTCTTTCCAGTGAGCTTCGTCTCAGTATTCCTTTTTCCATTCTGATTCTTATCTCCTTTTCGCATAATAACTTTGCATTGTTGAGATCCTTTCCTAGAAATTAGGGGTAATACTTCATCTGTATCTGGAATAGGTACTTCAGTCTTATGTGGGTCTTGCAGTGTTCTTGTAACTTCGACATCCAAGTCTCTGGTGTTAAACAACTTTGATCTATTTTCCTATTCTTTAATCAAGTGTGTGATCCTCCTAGTAATGAAATCTTTTCATTCTTGCTTCTTTTTCTCTAAGACTTCTTCTTCTTTCCTTCTGGCCTGACCTCTTTCAATCCAAGGTTTTCCTAGTAACATAGCAAATGGAGCGTTGTTCTCAATAAATTTAACAAATTCAAATTCTTCCTTTGTTGAAGTTCCATTGGCATTCATAGATATCTGGGTGAGCTTTCCACATAGGTTTATTATGTTTCCGAATAGTCCTATTCCTCCCACTGAAGGAATCATAACAGTCTTTACTAAAGTTTCCCAAGCTCTTTCTGTCATAATATTCACCTGTGTTTTTTCATCCAGGACACAGTCAATGTCGAAGTCTCCTATTCTTGCTTCTATGCATTGTTTTTCTTTGAAGATCTCTGATAAGCTGACATGTCAGTGGTCATTCAGGGTTTCTTTCATCTATAGCAATACTTTCTCTGATTCTTTCTGGGGTTCTTCCATGGTTTCAGTTTCTTGACCTTTCCCGTGGTCTTCTTGTCTCATATTCTTCCTTTAAACCTTAGCAATAATTCTAGGGAAATCCAATACTTCATGGTCCACAGTGTTGCAACAGAGGAAACTAGGTCTTCTTTAAGGGAATTCCTTAGCAAGATGTCTCAGTTTTCTGCAATTGTAACAAAGGGTTAATCCTCACTTTCTTTTAAATGATCCCTAGCCTTTCATGTACTGTGCAATGGGATCATAGTAGCTAACCTGCAACAGATTCTTTCTAGGGTCTTGCATCCATTTTTTAGTCCAAATATTCTCTCTATGCATAGGTATAACATATCTTTCACTATTCTTATCAGATCTACTTATATCAAATCTTCGTTCATCTATCAGTGCCCTAGTTTTCAAGCTAGGACATAATCTATCAACCATACCTAGATCCATATTCTAGAAAAAAAAATTTCCACTTATCTTACTTCTATAGAGCACAAAGCTTACATATCTTACCTCTTTAGTCTCACTTTCACCTTTATCAGGGCACAAAGCTCCCATATATTACCTCTTTTCTTCAGATCTGACCCTTCCTCTTGGCACAGAGCTCCACAGATCAATTAGTACTTCGTACTAGGGAAACAGTTCTATGCACGAAGATTTTCTCTTTTTACGTTCAGCTCTTCGCACAAAGCTCCTTTTTCCTCAGTTCCCAGCAATCACAGTTTTAGATCCCGACAACGGAACCATTTGTTGGCATAGGGACAAACCTATGGTTCAATGCTACAACAACACACCAACAAAACCCTAACTACCAGCCCTTTCGTCAACACCTGCGAAGCAGATGAAGTCTCACCCGAGGTAGAAGCAGGGGTCGTTGAAGGACTCATATGTCTGCAACCTTAGATAGGACATAGATCTGTGATTCTAACACTTAACAAATCACTTAGTAGTTAACATTCATGAATATCCAGTTCTTGGTTACATCGTAGTTAAATCCTACTCTCGGCGCAGATAAACCCTAAACTACAGAGCATCACAGTATTCACTCAGATCTAAGGTATTTAAGCACTAAGAATATTTTCATAAGTCATATCTAGCATCCATCCACATTATTAAGCACACAACATCAACAGATCTATCTATCATTCATCTATATTAAATCACTACGCAAGTAAACACATAAACACATCTATACATTGCACAAAGCATAGAAACACATCTTGTACATGGTTCACCCCCACCCTGGGGCTACGTCCAGCAACTCTTCTTCTATTCTATTATCTTATGTCAATTAGTTAGATGCACAGATCCGCAAAAACCTACTCTGCATAGGACAGGAGATCCATGCACTTCGCTAGATCCTCCTTCCCCGAGTTAGGTTACAACACAAAGCCTCCTCTCAATCTCTTACAGTCTCTTGCACTTAGCCTTGCAAGTCTTACATAGCATGCACAAAGCATGTAATTAGAACTTAGCACACTGACCTCTTCTTACATCACCTAGCTACTTATTTATACATTACAAAAGTGAGCCTAAACATGGGTAAACCCATGGGCCAACATTCCCATACCCGTTACATAAGCCCAAAACCCAAAAATCCCTAAAAGGGGCCAAGATCCCACGATCTTCGCTTTGTCTTGTGCTCCACCTTCGACATCCTTTCAAAGTCCCAAAAATAGGTCAAACATGACCAAGAAACCTCAAAAATTGGTCAAGGGCCAACATCCTTCCTTGATATTAACGGCTGAAAAAGCTCCCGAAGCTCTTGCTTCAGATCTGTTGGTTGAGATCTAATTATTCCCAACCTCTGACTTCCCCTTAACATGACGGTCCTGGACTATACCAAAATGATAATGGATGGATCCCATGTGTCATATCTTCTAAGCCTCCTATGCTTCATCTCTTCTAATATTTTAGGTTTATACTTGGATTCTAACTGAACTAAGATCATTGATCTATTGGGAATTTGATCCCTAACGCGTTTCTGCAATGCGCTTTCACTTCTGAGCTTCGATTATTGTTTCTTCCTTATGATATGTTTCATCGTTATTTCACCTGAGCTTTTAATAATTATTTGTGAATTCTTTACTCCTTTTGTACATGGATTCTCTATATGCTACCTCTCTCGAGATTTAGATTCATAGGATCACTGTTGATCCTATCGTGATCAACAATGATCATGAATTTCTTCTGCCACAAGGTGATGTTCTTCTTCCCCAAGGCGATATTTCTTTTCTTCTAATTATTGTACATGTTGGACTCATGTTTCCATCAATGAAAACACTTAATCAATAATGCCAACATAAACGATGTGTTGGCACCTATGGTGCTTTAACGTTTTGACTCATTCTTGAGTGGACACACACCATTTATTTTTGAGAACATGTTGTATGCTAAACATAAGAATGTTGGAGTAAACAGGCCCACAATTAGTATTGGAACATGCTAATATGTAACATTCATGCAGGATCACACACCTATTTCAAAAGAAAAGGCCTATGACTCTATGCCAGAAATGCAGAGGAAGGCTAAGAAACAAATAGTGGACAGAGTGCGTCTCATTTTGTGTTATCCTTAGGAAGATGGAACAGGTATCACCTTTTCTCTTAGAACTGTTCCACAACTACATGATCAATAATATGGGAGGCCAAATAATATTTGTCAAGGCCAATACAAACTAATACATTTATTTTCCCATTGTTTGATATTCACCTAATACCTAGAAATTGGTTTGACTTCCTATATCATATTGGTGTTTTTGGCTGGAAGCTACATTTATATTTGGATCTAAAACAAGACAAAGGAACTATATCCTTGATATTTATTGTTTGTTGGTGTATTAAAGATTTGACTATGTATCATTTAACCTAGTCGAATATTGACTAGTTATCTAACAGTAACTCTGTAAAAGTTTGAAATCCTATTTAAATATAGATGCCTCTGATGAAGATGAGAAGTTGATTCTATGAAAATTGCAAGAAATTCATGAGAATAAGGTTCATGGAAAGAGAGTTCTCCCAGAAAGAGGGAGTAGCTAGTGAGACAAACCAAGCAGGGTTTTCTATAGTGACAGAGGGAATTTGTCTAAAGAAGTTCGAGATGAAGGATCCTGGCTTGATACATTATTATTATTTTTGGATTAGTAGTATGGCAGAAGACAGGTGAGATCTTCCTTGGTCAAGGGAAGTATGTCATCACGATCCCTTAGATATTTGGGATGATGGAATGCAAGTCCATGGAATCTCCCATGGTGACAAACCTGAAGAAGTTGAGAGACTCTGATTTTGATCTTGTAGAGCCCTCCATGTACCAACAATTGATTGGCTCACTGATGTATTTGGTTAATAGCGAGACGAACATTTTCTTTGTTGTGAACATGTTGAGTCAATTCTAGGTGGAATCAAGACATGAGAATTGGATTGTTGAAAATCACATATTGAGATATTTGCATGGAACATTAAACTATGGTTTGACATATGTCTCAAATAGTGATGTACAACTGTAAGGATATACATATTTTGATTGGGTAGGGTGTGAAGATGACAAAAATAGTAATTTAGGAGTATGGTTCAGTTTGGGCTCTCTTGTGATTTCTTGGAATAGCAGGAAGAAGAAGTCTTTCACACTCATTACTGCAAAGGAAAAGTATATTGTAGTTTGTGATGCATGTACAAAAGGAGTATGGCTCTATAAGTTGGTTTCTAGACTGTTTGATGAGGCACTATATTTGACCGTAATATACTATGATAATCAAAGTTGTGTGAA
>SNQJ01S0175361.1:20123-31440 GCA_010110895.2 Picea sitchensis | reverse complement strand
ATGTGGATGGGAAGGTGCAAGAGGATTGGTGGATGGTGAAAATGCATGTGTAGGGGGAGGAGGAGGAGGAGGAGGATCAGACGTGGATGGTGTAGAAACATGTGGAGGGGAAGCAAGAGGATCAGATGGTGTAAACACATGTGTAGAAGAAGCATGATCAGGAGGAGGAGGACCATGTGATGGAGTAGAGGATGTGCATCGATATGGTGATGAGGTAGATGGAGTGGAATCATGAGAAGCATCAACATGATCCTTCAACCTATCAATGAGGTTGATGACACTAACAATATGATGCATTAGTGTTGTCGTGTCTCAAGGAAGAGTTGTCTATATCGTATATAGCTTTGGTACATGTAATATGTCTTGAGTCAGTGTGGGTACCACTCCATGACTAACCATAACACCACATAGGCGGTCCACCACCTCTATCTGTTCTTTTCAATCTAGCTTGTGTGGCATGTAGAGTCTATGTGTTGTAGGCTACTCCTCTACCTCCTCCATCACCTCATCTTGTTGGGGAGACTCATCCACAACATATGTTCCAATATCGACAAAAAAATAGATAATAATAATAAGATAATTGAAACAAAATGTTACAATGAATTACATGTGCATTAAATAATACATAAAAATATGCAACTAGTTTTTATCAAAATATAATGATAATATTACCTCCCTCATCTTGTGGCTCGATTTTTGTAAATAGGATGTTTGGACATCCTTTCCAATCCATCCCCCTGTACGGGTACTGTACAACATCGAGGATAGGATTGTTAAATTGTTTTATTGCAAATTAACCGATGTGATGTGTTAATATTAACGCATCGAGGCTACCCTGTTATTGGAGAACCACCAATTTTTCTAGCGATGTGTTGTGTTGTATAGAGCACCAACAACGGGGCATCCAAACCGACACCTCTGTATTCCAAGTTGTTAAATATTTTATGGGTGCATTTGCGTGAACAACATTGATGCATTTTCTTCACATGGACACACCGCTACGCTAAATTTTATGTATTGCAAACTTAATGGTGCACTTGGTTCACTTGAACGCACCGATGCTCCCGTATTCTCAAAGCACCCGCATGTTGTTGAGTGGTTCGGTGCCAAGTTGTTCAATATTTTCCTAGTGTGTTTCATTAAACTACACTGATGCATTTTGCTGACATGGAGGCATCGTTATGCTAAATTTTATGGGCTCTAAGCTTAGGGGCGTGCTTTGTAAAATTGAAAGAACCAATGCACCACTTTTCCCAAACCACCTTCATGTTATTTAGTGATGCGTTGTCTTATATAACACACCAATGATGGGAAGTCACTAAATACACACCTCTATGTTTATTTTTTACAATTTATTGTGATCATTTTCTTCGAACAACACCTATGCGTACTCTTAGACTTTATGCACTCATACCATTAGATTTTATGCACTAGTGGACCACGTATATTTTCGCACTTACGTGTATTTTAGTGATGTGTCCCATAATGCACATTGTGTTGTTAGATTGTGAAATACTCATCCTGGTGTCATGATCTTTCCAACACTAGTGCATGTGTTGGACCTAGGGGCACCGCTAGGTCAAATTTTTGTATTGTAAATTAAGCGGTGTGATACGTTAATATGAATGCACTAGTGTTATCGTGTTATTGGAGCACCGAGATTTTGTTTAGCGGTGCATTGTTTTGTATAAAGCACCAGAAATGGGGCGTTTAATGAGACACCCCACTATGCAAATTGATTCATTATTTTTCATAGTGCAGTTCTTTTAACAACACCAATGCATTTGGTTAAAATGGACTCACCACTATGCTAAATTTTATGAAATGCCAGTCAAGCGATGTTCTTTTCTAAATGAAATGCATGGATGCTCTAGTGTTCCTAGATCATTGACATGTTGGTTAGCGGTGTGTTGTCTTCTGTAATGCATCGGTGACGGGGCATCACAAAAGACACACGGTTATTTTTATTTTTAAAATTAATGGCGATGCTTTTATTTGAACGACATCGATGTGTATAGTTAGAGTATACACACCGAAAATGGTGTCGAGGTGATTATTGTGCATTAATGCACAAGACGCACCACTTCGAAGCGAGCTGAAGAATTCCGGTGCGCCGCGCGAAATTGGAAAAAAAATTGAAAAAATGGTTGAATTTTAAACTAATTTCATATTTGAATCGGATGAAAATGCAAACAGGAAGGTCATAAAACATTTAAGCTAAATTTTATAAAATGACAGCTAAGCAATGCACTTTGTTAAATGAAATACAATGGTTCTCTAGTGTTCCTAGAGCATCGACATGTTGGTTACCGATGCGTTGTCTTCTATACCGCACCGATGACGGGGTGTCACAAAAGTCTACGCACCTATGTTTTTATTTTTAAAATTAATGGCGATGCTTTTATTTGAACGACATCAGTGTGCATGGTTAGAGTATACGCATCGATGTCAGTGCTCATTGTGCATTAACACATAGGACACACCGCTTTGAGGTGAATCAAAGCGTTCTGACACATTGTGCAAAATTGGAAAAAGAATTGAAAAAATGACCGAATTTCAAATTTGAATCAGACAAAAATGAAAATAGGAAGGTGATAAACAATTTACCTGGACTCTTATGTCCCAAGGAGGCATGGTTCCACCATTGAGAGGAAATGGAAATTCGTGGGAATTTCCAAAATTTAGAAATGTGTGGAATCTACCAGTGGAGCTATCAAACTTGTTGTAGAGAAACACAAATAGGACTTACTTGGAAGGAGAGTGAGCATCGATGTTTGCTTGAGAGTTTGGAAGAGCAGGATGAAGTGTAATAATAAAAATCGGTTTGGTAAAAAAAAAATATTTACCCTACTATGGTGCGCCCGACGATAGGGAGATGCACCGGGTCATAATGTTCAACGTCACCGAGGCGCTTTATTAAATGCTTATTTTTTTATTATAACATATGATGATGCTTTTGACAAGTTAAGCACCGGGGTGTATGTTCCATATAGGCACAACGGTAAAAAAAAAACCGCAAAAAATTCTTGTTGCCCACCTCCTCTAAGAACCTTCGCTATAAACAGAGAAAGGATAAATTTTTCAAGGAGGTTCCATAAAAACCTCCACTACAAGGTGTTCTCCTTGTAGAGATACCTTATATATAAAATAGATTAAAATAAAACTCCAATGACTTAGAGCTTCTTTTATTCACAAACAATTTCAAAAATTGCAAGCGAAGAGAGCATATCTTTATATAGATTTACGGTCAACACCCTCTTATTCTTAAAATATGAATTGTTTCCCTAAATCCACTAATCTTTCCTATGAATAATCATAAAATAATTCTCTAACACAAAGGAATTTGTTGAAATCTACAATCTTTTTTGAAAAGTTACAATAAAATAATGTAGGAAACAATTCTCTAATAAATAAACTCCATAAAAAAATTTAGACAATGATGTAATAATAAAATAGTTATATCCCATTTTCTTAAAATAAAACCAAAAAAGACTAACACCCTTTTCAAGATGATGAATTGACTCCTAACTAACTAGATGAATTTTTCCTTGAACAATGAGTAATTATCGTACATCAACTCGCCTCGGGAAAGAATTGGTTTCCAAACTACTTATCATAATCATTACGTGCACTTGGGATGGATTGGATTCATGAAAATATTGAAGTTGGCTTGATGGGGCGGTTCCCATGTGATAATTGTTAGAAATTGATGGCTCTCGAGTATCCACGAATTCAACGATGGTTTCATTAAGGAATCAACAAAGCGTAATATTTTTTCAATGGCGGCTCATATCCAGTATAAGGAGTGAACACGTATGTCTTCATCATGAAAGGGAGTGTCCTCTTTAACAATCTTGCCCACTTATATGTGTGAGTAAATTACAAATAAACCTATTTTCATTAACTAGAGTCATTAATATTGGAGTTGATGTGGCATCTAGTAGGTATCATTGCGGTCAAAATCATAGGTCAATTTGCACGAGGTATAACTTCTTCATACGAATTATGATTGAGGAGATCTTCACACCATGTGAAATCTTACATTATGTAGAACAATTCTAAGAGACTAGAGATAATATCCATAAATTTTTAACCCTAAAAATGGTCATTTAGTACTTCAAATGTGTTCTAAAAGTTTTAGGACACCAAATCACCAAGATATGACTTACCCCTAAAATGGGCCCTACAAGCCAATAGCTCCAATTTTCCACTTATAAAACACCAAAATAGATGACAAATTATATATTGATCCATTTGAAATCAATTGCATCAATTATTTCACTTTTGTATACTTGAACTTTGTAATATTATTAAATTCAAGGATCTCATCTCATCTCATCACTCTTCTACTGCAATGCACTACATATCATCTATTTGTTACCATCTATGTCTCTCTTTCTTCGTCGCCATATGAGTTGCTCATGTGTTGTGCTTCTCATCCATTCATTGCCTACACAATCTGAATTAATTCATGACCTTGCAAATCATTCCACTCCCCATTTTTCAAGTAGTATACAAAGGTTCCTTTGGTGTAGCCAATCACTCTTTCTTGAAACCACACAACATGGAATCTTTTCACTGTTATGTCACACTTCTCCTCAACTCAATTATTCACAACCACATGCAAACTTCTTTGAGTGATAATTACGTTCACACAACATGGAATCTTTTCACTGCTATGTCACACTTCTCCTCAACTCAATTATTCACAACCACATGAAAACTTCCTTGAGTGATAATTATGTCAGCATATTCATTTCTTTATAAAATTAAATCACCAATCTTTCTTTTGACTCACTATAACATTTTGTCACTTCCTTTGCAACACTTCTCTTACAATTTTCTTCATCTTCATTGATAGATTTATAAATATACTATATTTTCCCATCAACATCGCAGTTCTATTCTTGATCATTTCTTCATTTTACTTGTTCTTCTTCTCTACTTTGACACCAACTCTCACATCCCATAGTGGTAGCTAGCTCTAATACCACTTATTGCAGGGAGAAAGACCTCCCCTACCATACCAAAGTACAAAAAAAATGTATTCTCATCTACAACATTCAAATACATAGCAAAAGGAAGTACTCCATCCATTCATAACACACCACAACAATATTCATATTAAGATAGAAATTTAATAAATGGAAACCCAAAAGGAAAAAAACATTGTTCATGATAGATTTATCTATCTCCATTACCATTATATATATATATATATATATATATATATTGCATTCACCTTCTTGCACACTTATTCTCATTACAAACTTCACCAGGCTACTAAATTGTAGGCCACGACAACATTTACTCATCTTCAACTTTGGAGAACCCCCTATTATCTTGATCGACTATTGTATGTATCTTCTTGTATATTGAACTACCTTCATGGATGTCTTTCCTTTTAATTCCTCATTGTCTTTTCAATTTCTCATGACCTGCAACTATTCTTTTCACCTTTTCTTTTGCATTCCCATAAATTTTGTTTACTTGGCATTCATCTTCTTTACCTAGGTATATATTTTTTGTGTTCTTGTCTCCTACCATGCAACACCATATGACTAGTCAACACCATCACCATTCCTCTTCCTATGTTGATTTTCTTCCCCATGTAGTTGGTCCTTTTATGGAAATTCCCTAACTAATACTAGCAGGATTGGGTGTGGATTACCCCAACTAATGTAGTTGGGGGGTTCTATGGGCTTGTCTCAACATAAGCTTGGGATGAATCTGCATAATCCTTAGTTGAACGATGCCAAAACCTTATGGTGGGTAGTGCAATTGGGAACTTTTGGTGAATTCCCCTCCTAATGTAATCAACCCCAGACAAGTTTACCCCAATGGGCATATGAGGATATTGCAATAAATCCTTGGTACTTTATAATTTTACAACATCGTTGAGCCTCAAACGAGATTACCCCACGCTAGCACAACCATGCCCTCAATGTGATTACTCCATGATAGCATAGTTGGGCTCTCAATGGGATTACCCTAGGCTAGTACAACCAGGGCTTGAGGGTGCTTATGCCTTCTAGCACTTCTAGCCCTAGACTAGGATTTCTCTAATAGGTCTAGGACTACAACATATCCTCAACTTTTTATTCACACTCCAATATCGTCAGGTTTTTCATGGCAACTATGGCACATCATAATTCATCTATCCAACCACCATATATCGTTCCCAATCATCCATAATCATTTTCCACATCAATCCATCCATCCACCTCATCACTAGCCATGTTATCATCACCATCCCAACACATATCTACCACATCATCAATTCCACCTTATCATCTACATCAACATCACTCTGCCACATCATCAAACATACTTCCATGTCATCATCTTATTTCTTGCTATTCTTGTCAAGAGTATCATAATGTTTCCAATGATGTTCTTGCATCATTAGCGAAATGGAGACATAATAGATAAAGAATAATGAACATGATATTGCATAATACTAGTGAAATTGAGACATAATAGATAAAAAAAAAATGAATACGGTAACAATAATGTC
This sequence comes from Picea sitchensis, assembly GCA_010110895.2. Classification (NCBI taxonomy): domain Eukaryota; kingdom Viridiplantae; phylum Streptophyta; class Pinopsida; order Pinales; family Pinaceae; genus Picea; species Picea sitchensis. Next base: position 24,923 of record SNQJ01S0175361.1, on the reverse strand, counting down.
CAAATACATATACTAAAAAAATTTAGGCATAATAATGGACAAAAAAGAAAAGACATGGTAGCACATCATAGCAACACATAGATACTAGAAAATTGGAGGCATACAAGCCAAAGAAAAATTGACATGGTACCACATAATGACAACATATATGTACTAACCAAATTAGATATACATACATATAAAAGAGGAAATAATAGTTCAAAAAATAATGTTTTGTCATTACACATTGCACATATTGAAGGCATACAAAATAACGTTTTGTCATTGCACATATTGAAGGCATAATGGGGAAAAAAGAATAGAGATGGTAAACATAATGGAAACAAACACATACTAGCAAAGTGGAGGCATAATAGACCAAAAAAATAAAAATAAAAAAGGGAATGGACATGGTAACACATAATAACAACACACATAAATACTAGCAAATTGGAAGCATACAAGCTTGAGTAAAATGGACAGGGTGAAAAATAATGACAACACACATATTAGCAAAATGGGGGTGTAGTGGACAAAGAAGAATATATAGAGTAAAATATAATGGCTGCGTAATGGATAAAGAAAAATGAGCATAATAATACATAATGGTGACATGTACATACTACTAAAATAGAGACTTAATAATCAAAGAAATGAATATGATAACCTATTATGGAAACATACACATAGTGGCCCAAAATAAACTTAATACACAAAGAAGAATGAATATATTTATGAAAGAGAAAATAATCTTTATAGTACACATACATATATCCAATATTTCAAAAAGTAATGTTTGGCATATATTCATGCATATATTGGAGGGATAATTGACAAAGAGGAATGAACATAATAACTCATAATAACAGCACATACATACTAGCAAAATCAAGATGTAATGGACAAAGAAGAATATATATAGTAAAACACAATGGCGACATAATGAACAAAGAAAAATGAACATAATAATACAAAATGGTAGCATGCACATACTATCCAAATAGGGACATAATAATCAAAGAAATGAATATGGTAACAAATAATGGTAACATACACATAGTGACCCAAAATAGACTTAATACACAAAGAATATATATATATATATATATGATAAAATAATCTTATAGCATACATGTACATATCCAATCTTTCAAAAAGTAATGTTCTATCATATATTCATTGCATATATTGGAGGGATAATTGACAAAGAACAATGAACATGATAACTCATAATAACAACATGTGTAATGGACAAAGAAGAATAAAACACAATGACAACATAATGGACAAAGAGAAGTGAAAATATAATACAAAATGCTAACATGCACATACTACCCAAATAGGGACATAATAATCAAAGAAATGAATATGGTAACAAATAATGGTATCATACACATAGGGTGGAATCACGAAGGTGGGTTACACTATCGTGACAATCGGGTCTCCAAAATTTCGAAAAACCTTTTTTCGGCCGAACTAAAAATATTTTTCGGTTGAAAGATACTATTTTCGGCCGAAAACATAAACGTCAAATCGAACGGTGCAATAACCACCCCCTCAATTTGCGTGTAGAATTTTGGTCGACCGGATATTTTCTTTCCGGCAATACGTTTTCGGCTGAAAGTTAGTTCGGCCAAAAGATTATTCGGCCGAAAGATTGTTTATATATTACCCACGCATCGAGTTTTGAACGTTTTCGAAAAATTGTGAAGTCGTGAGCGTAAGGTTGTGGAGGACGCCGAGCGTAGGTGGAGGACGTCGGGAGGTTGTCGAGCGCAGGTGGAGGACGTCGGGAGGTCGCGAGGTCGTGGAGAGGTAGCAGAGTTCGCAGGGGTCGCGTAGAGGTAAGCTTAAAATTTCCCCAGTATGTATATGGAACAATCTTAGTTATGGCCTTCCTATCTGATTATTATTGTGAATTATATATATTGTTACAGATGCGAGCATATTTCTAATTTCCAATAGTATCGATGTACAACTCTGCATAAAATTACGTATAAATTGGTTGTGTCGACTGTTTCCTCTGAATGTATGTAATCTTTCATTGACATGATAATGAATGACTTTTAATGATGATTCGAACCTTTGTAATCTAAGCCTTGAATCTGGAATGTCTATTATAATTTAGGAACCAAGCTAGATGAAATTCCTCATAATTTCCTCACGCCACTTTTGACCGCAACACAGTGAATCAACTGGCTTGTTCCTGTGATAGTATTCATTGTGTAATCATGGTTCTCCCCGTATAATTAAATACATATATTAATGCTTGATGTTGTTTCCGATATGGTTCAGTTCCAAGATAAACCATTGCTATATGGAAAATTACTTCCAACGATGATTCTTGACCCTCGACTCTCGTTTTGGGAAGTTACGAAATTGGAATTTCAATAGAGAAAATAATTTAGTAATCGAGAAATTTGGCCTTGTTTTGGGGTTGGTGTTATTTCTGGAATCTTAAAATCGCTTGATGAAAACTGTCGAGAGATTAATATCTACCAGATGCAGCTATTTTGAATTTAATTTGTGGTTTGTAGAAGATGAGGGAGCAATTTAGATATTGTGTAATGGCGCGGGGTGGGTAAATAAAATATTTCCCCTTTTCATGGATGAAATATGGAATAACTAAATGATTGAATGACTGATAAATTGACCTTACTCACGGTGCGATTATTTCCTTTCTCTTAGATCTGATGTCAATTTTTTAATCATCCTTCTATCTCAACTAGTAGTTCGTAAGGAGCTTACACCTCCAAATCGTTGTCTTTTAAGATCAGGGAGTCAGTCTCTTGCTAGAAAATATGCTCTGGGTTGTCTAAATTCAGGCTTGAAGTTTTACTTTGTGGGTGGTGTTACTGTAAAATGATGCTACGCGAGTTGATCCTTCAGGGATGGAAGATTTCTCCCTTCCTTCCCATAATTTGATAAATATTCCTCAACGCACCTTTCCATTTACATAATTATGGTGGAGCTACTTACTACCAACATATAGAAAACATGTTCGGTTTCTTCCTTCTCTTAAACGATTTTGGTCAACCGTCAAAAAGGAATTTCGGGTTGTGTGACCTCTAGTTCTGTATGACATATTAATCTTAAGCACACAATTTCTGAATCAGACTACAGATACCTTGAACTTCTCAGGGGACAACGATTATGGTCTTAATCCGATCTCCCACTCTTCTAAGAGACAATGGCTAAAAAGGACACAAAATGTAATTTTATTCATCCAAAGAAAGTATGCACTTATAATCATTTTATATTATCACTATAAGAGGTTTAGTGCAGGAGTTTCAAATCTTATTTCACTCATATAGTCTAAATTCTATGAGTAATAGCTTCAAATTTCAAATTATAATTAAAGCGTTAAAGATAAAAAAGAAGCTGATTGGACTTAGTAAGCGAAGGAACTTACATAACATGGGTTGCTTATTAAAGTCATTTTTAAATGATTAAATTAAAAGTCATGTTTTAAATGATTAAAATTATGAAGGAAATTGTTAATTATTTTTCAACTTTTATCGAGGAAAAATGGTTGCTAACAACATATCTTTATTTGCACTAATCCTTTGTATGAGCATTATAATAGATAACTGTTATAATAACATCACGGGTGTTGTCATTCTCTGTACCAAAGCTGTATCGCGTTAGATATTTTACAAAATATTATAGGAAATATGAAGAATGTTATTAAGGTGCATGTAGTTGCAATTGACCACTGGTAATCGATCGATCTACTAAGGGACATTGTGCCCTATCGTTCATGTTATCACCATTACAAGTTGAGAATAACTTCATTGAACATTCTTCTATAATTTTTCTTGGCATTTAATGCTCCGATATTGTATGATTACGACCGACGCAATTAGGGGCAATGCTGCAGGAAATCATAGGATTTTGTGGTCGCTTGCTGCGGTAATAACTGCTTCAAAATTCCTGTAATTAGGCTTCACTAATTATGCTACCTATTTAGTTTTATTAGGAAACTGAGTAAGAGAATTTAGAAGAATGGACACTCAACTGACCTCTTCAGACTGGTGGCCAATTATTTTAAGGTCAAAAGCTCAAAGTGGAGGAATAGTATAGGCCATTTTCATTAAAAGAATCTATAGTATACAGATTTCCAAATATTAATATAATCAATCAAATAAATAGATTCTAATGAAAAACTTCAATATTGTTGTACTCATAACCATCTTAAGTCATATTTTTTTACCTCCACTTGGTTTTGCAAGGACTGCACATAGTCGATGATTTTCTCCAACACAAGTGCCTTGTTTGTAATCTGATATCTCATCTACACACCGTATACATGTACATTTTAGTGACCCAAAAAATATTAATCATTAATTCAGAAATAAGTTGTACATCACGAAATCAAACAAGAGGAAAGAAAATACTTTTAAACCAAACAAAGGAAAGAAAATACTTTTAGACTATGTACGATGTATGGAACAAAGCAATGTAATGAAGGTAATGTAGCGTATTGTTGCTCAATACCTCAGCAACCCGATAGCATTTGACTAAAATTTAGTTTACTTAGGGAAACTTATACATCAAGCCAAAGGTTTGCCCACATTAACCAAACGTAGAAATAGTCTCGGAAAGATGACAAACTATACATCTAATCAATTCCTTGAATCTTTTGACATCGCTATGAGTCAAATTGTTCAGATAATTATATAAGGAAACTATGTAATCATTAATTCAGAAATAAGTTGTACACCACGAAATCAAACAAGAGGAAAGAAAATACTTTTAAACCAAACAAAAGGAAAGAAAATACTTTTAGACTATGTACGATGTATGGAACAAAGCAATGTA
>SNQJ01S0175361.1:3068-17503 GCA_010110895.2 Picea sitchensis | reverse complement strand
ACAGGCTTCAGATGCTAATCTGCAGTTATGGGCACTTATGCACTTCTAATCAATGGTTAAGTACAAAAGTAATGTAAAATATTATGCAAAACAGATTAGACATGTAGTGATGAGAAAGGACGTTGTATACCTTGGAATGATCAGAGGAAATGATAGTATAAGTCTAAATGCAGGTGATCCAGGGTATAATAATGGAAAAAAGTATGGGCAAAAAGGTACAATATGTGGTCCTAACAACACATACTACCCAAATAGGGTCATAATAAACAAAAAAAAATGAATATGGTAAAACATAATGACAACATACAGATATTACCCAAAATAGACTTAAAACACAAAGAAAAATGAATATATATGAAAGAGAAATTTTTTTTTTAGTATACATGCATATATCCAATATTTCAAAAGGTAATTTTTTATCATATATTCATTCCATATATTGAAGGGATAATTGACAAAGAAGAATGAACATGATAACCCATAATAACAACACATACATACTGGCAAAATTAGGATGTAATGGACAAAGAAGAATATATATAATAAAACACAATGTCGACATAATGGACAAAGAAAAATGAACATAATAACACATAGCGGTGATATAGACATACTACCCAAATATGGACATATTGAACATAGAATTGAATATGGTAACAAATAAGGGAAACATACACATATTACCCAAAATAGATTTAATACACAAAGAAGAATGAATATATATGAAACAGAAAAGAATCTTATAGTTTACATGCATATATCCAATATTTCAAAAAGTAATGTTTTTCCCATATATACATTGCATATATTGGGGGTATAATTGACAAAGAAGAATGAGCATGATAAATCATAATAACAACACATGCATACTAGCAAAATCACGGTGTAATGGAAAAAGAAAATATATATAATAAAACACAATGGTGGTCTAATTGACATAGAAAAATGAACAGAATAATACATAATGGTGACATGCACAAACTACCAAATAGGAACATAATAAACAAATAAATGAATATGATAACACACAATGGCATGCACATATTATACAAAATAGACTTAGTACACAAAAAAGAATGAATATATATGAAAGAGAAAACAATCTTATAGTATACATGCGGATATCCAATATTTCAAAAGTGATGTTTTGTCATATATCCATTGTACATATTGGAGGCATAATCGATCCGTAAACGGGAGGCTTATAGCCTATCCGTCTCACCAATACATAATTCTTTGTAAAATCATTATAACCTTAGCTCTTTGAATGACAGGAATTGCTCGACCAATAAAGTCACAAGTCGAGTAAGCCCAAACAAAATGGAGTCGGAAAAATGCAAGTTTGGTAGGAGGCAAAGAAAATTGACCAAAGTCGAGTCGACCAAGAATCAGGTCGACCAAATTGATTTAGACTAAATGCAGGTTGGAGGTGAAGAATATCAACCAAAGTCGAGTCGACCGAGAGTTGGTTTGACCAAGTTGATTTAGACTAAAGTTGGGTTGAAAAAGAAGCCAAATCGACCAAACGTGGAACCATTCGAATCATGGGTGGATTTAGTCAACTAGGAATTGTTTTTAGTCAAATATGGAAGCTAAAACGACCAAGGAAAATCCCAGTTGGATAAAAGTTGACATGTGGTCAAAGAAATCAATTAAAGGGCGGATTTGGTGGCCAATAGTGAAGGGAAACCTTCTAGAAATCATAATTAGTGACCAACAGTTGAGAAGAAAGTATGAGGGGTGAATTTGATAGCCCATGGCATGTAAAAAGTATTTAAGGACATTTTCGAAAACCCATAGCACATAAAAATTCCCAAGGGTGATTTTGGCAAACCCCTGACAACTAAACATGTCTGGAAGTCAATTTCAACATTCGGTTGTGTAGAAAAACGTTTTAGTGCATTTTTGGCAACCCACGATGCTTCAAAACGTTTTGGAGGTCGACTGTAACATTGTGGGCAAAGGAAACGTTTTAGAAGTCAACTTTGGCATTCAACGATAGAGGAAAACATCTAGGGAGAAATTGATAGCGGGAGGAGTAGAAAAACATGTATATGCTTCATGGGCAGTTAATGACCACCCAGAAAACCCGACTTTCGATAGAAATGTTGTCTATGATTTATGGGAAGATGAAAACTGCCTAGTAAGGCCGAGAATTCTCCCAATGAATCAAAAAAAAATTAGAAACCCCCAAATGAATAACGACTCTAGAAGGAGGGACGTCGATTTCCAACTCAAAATCAATGCATTAATATGGTTAAATAGATATTATTTTGGCTTATGAACCCATGAATACCATATACATATAGAACGAGCTCAAACAATAACTGGCATGAAAATATCTTTGCTAAACAATATGTCGTCATTCATTAATTTACATTGCACAACATTAAAAATTCATGAACAATGCAACCACAAACCATAATCACACATAGACTCGGAATTTACCCTGGAAACCCAAATGGGAAAACCAACATTCTTTTGGCTTATGTCGGGCTCTTATTTATTCAACAATGTGCAAGTTACAGGCTCTCTAGTAGATGTCTATGCTCCTTAGTGACATCTGGGTAGCCTTTCCACATCATTCACGACCAAAGAAGGCCTTTTCTATTGTGGGGAAACATATTATATTAGACTGGGTCGACTGAGAGGTTAGCAACAAGGTTAGGAATCCTCTATGCTTCAACTTCTCTTCAGTCTGTTATTCCTTTCATTATTTATGTGTTTGTCTTTTCTCCCATGTGCAAAGGGTGCCATGAAGTCTCATTGTTTCTTTACAATATGTCTCTTGACTTTACATCTATTACATAAAAATGGAAATAATATGTGTTGGCATGGGTCCCTTCACACCAACAAGTCAATCTCCTTATTCATCCATAGCCTTAAACTTTGATTGTATTGATCATCTCAGAGTCCTGTGTCTAAAGCCAATTGTTCTTGTCGGATCCGATTTGGATCACACCTCCCTATTTGGATGACTTTGGTCCCCAAAATATTCCAAGGATAGATGAGGGAACTTGTTTGCAATCTGGTTCCTCTCATACCAATACTTCAATTTCCTTGCAATCTATCCCTTGAGACCAATCTGCCACATTTCTTATTGTCCTCTGCGAGTTGTCTTCTCCTTGTGTTGCAGATTGTGTCTTCCTTCAAATCCTCAAATCCATGAGGTGCAAGGTCTTCAACAGTCAAAAGAACCTGATGTTATTCCTCCTCATCCAACATGGAGGGTTCAAACAACTTCAAATTTTCCACATTCACCACTGAGATGATCTGCATATAAGGTGGAAGTTTTAGTCTGAGGGAATTCTTGTTCACTTGTTCAATGATATCAAATGGTCCATATCTAAGGGGATTGTGTTTATTTGATGCTCCCTGTAGTCGTTCCTTACAGAGATAGAACCACACCTTGTGTTCAACATAGAATTTATGATATTCCTTGTGTTGACCGTGCCTGGGATTGTACAATTGTTGGCTCTTCTTGAGGTGCTCCTAACCCTTATATGTATTTGCATGATCTTATCCATGAATGCGCTTACCTTCTGCTCTTCTCCTTGTAGTCCTGCTTCTTCCTTCTTTTTTTCATAAACAATATCAAATGGTGAGGGAGGTAAATAACCAAAACAAGTCTCGAAAGGAGACTCATTGGTGGAAGAATGAAGTGCTATATAGTAAGAGTGTTGGATGGAGAATAGTTCCTTTTCCCAACTCTTTGGATGTTTGTTGTTGTAACCACTCAAAAATTGCACCAACGTTATATTTACTACCTCAATTTGTCCATTAGTTTGAGGATGGAAAGAAGTTGAATACTACAACTTGGTATCCATTCTTTCCCAAAGAACTGTCCAAAATCTTCCCAAGAACCTGCTATCTCGATCAGATATGATAGAAATTGGAAAATGTACCTAGACATGGATGCAAAATAGTTCAATTGCTTCTCGTCAAGAGATTATATTCTTATAGGGAATAAACACAGATATTTTTCTAAACCGGTCCACCACAACGAAAAAGTATTCAGGGCCTCTATGAGTCATAGGAAAACCTCCAAAAAAATCCATGGAGATGCTCTCTCAAGGTCTACTTGGTACTGGCAATGGCATGTACAAACCAAGTTTTCAGTTTCTTGGCTTGCTAGTATTGCAAAGAACACAACCTCCAAAAAAATTTACCACCTGCTCCTACATCTTTGGTCAATACACATTCCGTTGTAGATTCACCACTGTCTTTGTCACACCAAAATTTCCATCAACCCTAGAAATGTGTGCTTCTCTCATCAACTGAACTCTTATGTCCCAGGACATGCATAGTTTTTCCAAATTGTACAACAACCCATCTTGGAGGTGATATTTGTTTCCTTCAATGACAACAACCACCCTCTTCTTTATTCACTTGTAGACACTTCTTAAATGTTCATCTCCCTCATAATATTCACTCAGAAGTTCATGAGTGAAAGGCTCAAGTTGCATTATCACTCTGATTGTTGCAATATTCTTTAGTGGTGGTCGAGAGAGCATGTATGCTAGTTTATTCCTGACTCATTTCTTGCAATTAATCAATAAATGAAATTGTTGCAAAAAACCTAACCACTTGTAATATCTCACGTGTTGCATCTTGCATTGGCTTTGTAGATACTAAAGGAGTTGATGATCTGTACGTATGATAGTATCTTTTCCCAATAGGCAATGCTTCCACTTCTTCGCTACTTGTAGAATTACAAATAACTCCTTATCGTACGTGGGATAGTCAAGCACTACTCCATGAAACAACTCTAAATGGTAGCACATAGGATTTCCTCCTTTCTTAAGTACTTCTCCTAATGCATATCCACTAGAATAAGACTCCAACTCAAAATGTCATTGCAAATTCGGCAAGGCTAGGACTGGAGTATCACTAATTTTCTTCTTCAGGTCTTCAAATTCTCTTTGTTGCATATTACCCCAATGAAATCTCTTTCCTTTGGCGATTATGACATGCAATGGTGTTGCTACCATGGAGAAGTTTACAATTAATTTCCTTTGAATATTAATTTGCTCCCATGAAACTCTTGACATTTGTCACATTAGTGGGAATAGGCCATTTCGTGATGGATGCAATATTCTCCGCATCTACCCTCAACTCTCCTCAAATCATGTGCCCAAGATATATCAAGAAATTTTTTCCAAACTCACATTTCTGCAAGTTGATAACCAATTGAGTCTTCTTCAAGGTCTCTAGTACCTGTGTCACATGTGAGAGGCGATCCTTCCAAGTATTTCTAAAGATTAATATTTCATCCAGATATACTATTACAAAAGAGTCAATGAAGGGACACAATACATCATTCATGAGTCTCATAAATGTTGCAAGTGCATTGTGCAATCCAAAAAGCATTACTAACCACTCATACCACCTTTGTCTTGTTTTGAACGATGTCTTCCGCACATCTTCTGCTTTGATCCTCATTTGGTGGTAACCTAATTTGAGGTCCAACTTAGTGAAGAATTTGGATTGTCGCAGTTGATCCAACAAGTCATCAATCCTTGGAAAATGGTATCTATTCTTTATGGTGATCTTGTTCAGGGCATGACAGTCAATGCACATTCTCTAGCTTCCATCTTTCTTTGGCACCATGATGATGAATGGTCATGTATTGGGTTTGATGACTCCTTGCTCCAGCAATTTTTGTAGCTTCTTCTTCACTTCATCTTCTTCGATGACAGATCACCTATAGAACCCAATGTTAGGCATGGTGACTCCAGAAAAAATTGAATCTCATGTTCAACCTCTCTCTTTGGTGGTATTCCATGAGGATTTTGAAACACTTCCCTATAGGATTCGATCAATTATTTTAGTTTTTGACACTACTCGCCATTACATACTTCCAAGGACGCCTTCATATCCAACTTGATTCCTTCTCCTTGCTACGTTCCTTCCCTTGGGAACAATAAGACAAACTTTTTTGTATTGCCCATGATTCTTCTTTCTTGATGAGCATTGATCAAAGAGAGCTTAGATTTATCTTGCTGTGCATTTATGGCATAGGATTTTACATCCTTTACTAGATTATATTGGTTCTCTCTCCTTCTGAAAATGGAATCCCTCACGTACAAATATGGACTTGCCAAGATGACTCCACATATGTATAGAGAAACCACATCTATAACTACTTCATCTGCAAAGTTTTGATTGATGGAAAACTTAAATTTTCATTGCTTGCTCACTTTCAATTCCACATATTACCTTACCTATCCCAAGGGGTATGTATGTGGATGATCTTGAGTATCCAACCCAAGCTTCTCAATCAATTTTGTCGTGATCAAGTTGAATTGTGAACCTGGATCGAAAAAAAAATCCACCTTGCTTTGCTTCATGTGGATTTTAATGCAAAAAAGTTCAGTCATCGCCTTCTCCTCCTTGTGACTGCAACTAACTAATGCCACTTCTTTCTAGAGATTAGTGCAGTTAATCTTCCCTTATGGGTCTGATGTGTTATCCACCCATTCCTCAACATCCACTGATATCAATGCTTTCTTCTTCTTTTTTCTGAAAATATTTGAGGCGCTTCTCATGGTGTAATTTCCAAAAATTCTCCTATGTGTGTCCCTTTCGGTCACATCCTTTACATTATTGGATGGAAGGTGTTTCTTCTTGTGTTGTAGCCACAATCTTCTTCTCATTCCACTTATTTTTATTTTTTCTCTTCCTCTATTTCTCTTGTGGTTCTACTTGCTTGTGAGGATTTGTTTGTTTCTTTCGCTTGTCACCCTCAAGGTAGTGTGCTTGAATACAATTGTTTTTGGTCTAAATAACATTATTTGCCTACAAATTTGAGGAAACGATGAGACCAAATAAGTAGCTAACATGTCTGGACTTTTGAGAGAGACTCCCATTTGAATTTCTCTCCTCTCGAACTTTGTCATGAAATCTTGCACTGATTGTCCTTGTCTCTGCCTAAAGTAATTCCATAATATATGTTGATGTTCCTCATACCCTATTAGATAAAACTAAGATTTGATCATGTTATTGAAAACTTCCCAATCAATCATTGGTGGTTCATTTCCTAGTGTTCTGCTTACTGCATCACTCTCCCACCATGTCAAAGCATGACCTTCAAGATTCAACCGAGCAAAAGCGATATTTTTTTTTCCAATTACTTCATGGATGTTGAAGTATGCTTCCATTTTTTGTAGCCATTGGTTCATTTTGATAGCATCCACTTCCCTGAAATATGGCTTGATTTCCACCTTGGTCTCCACATGAAAAGGTACTTGTTTTTTGTTGTAGTTGCACTCTCCCGTCTCTAGCTCAGTCTTACGCTCCGTCTCCAACTTATTTCCTTCCTTCATGGGGCATTCATGCCCATCATATGTTGATGGCGTTTCCTTTCCCTTCTCTGCTAATAGTTGTGACACCATTGATGTCAATGTCGTCAAACTTTGCTGAAATCGATACAAACTGACCCTGGGATCTTCTTCTTCTTCATAACATTACCCTGACATTCTTGATGCTCTACTCTAGCTCTGACAAGAACTCTTCTCCACTTATTTTGTAATCACTATGAGTACTTACCATATAGGTCTCACTGAATGCATTCAAACTTCTACTCTGACATCATCTGATCCGCAAACTGGAGGCTTATGGCCTATCTGTCTCACCAACACTAAATTCTTTGTAAAACAATTATAACCTTAGTTCTTTGAATGAAGAGAATTTCTCAACCAATCAAGCCACAAGTTGAGTCGGCCCAAACAAAATGGATTCAGAAAAATGCAGTTGGATCGAAGGTGAAACAGATCGACCAAAGTCGAGTCAACCAAGATTCGATTTGACCGAGTTGATTTAGATTAAAGTCGGGTCGAACAAGAAGTCAAATCAACCAGACGTGGACCCAATCAAACTGTGGAATGATTCAATCGACTAGGAATTGTTGTCGATCGAATGGGGAAGGTAAAACGACCAAGGAAAAGCCCAGTTGGATGAAAATCAACATGTAATCAAAGAAATCAATTAAAGGGAAGATTTGGTGGCCAACAGTGAAGGGAAACCTTCTACCAATAGGAATTAGTGACCAATAGTTGAGAATAAAGTCTGAGGGGAGAATTTGATATCCCATAACATGTAAAAATGATTTAAAGACATTTTCGGAAACCCATAGCACATAAAAACGACCAAGGGCAATTTTGGCAATCCCTCGACAACTAAAAATGTCGGGAAGTTGAGTTCAACATTCGACTATGTAGAAAAACGTTTTGGGGCGTTTTTGGAAACCCACGACAAGTCGAAACATTTTGGAGGTCGAGTGTAACATTCATGGGAAGAGGAAACATTTTAGAAGTCGACTTTGGCATTCAACGATAAAAAAAAATATCTAGGGTGAAATTGATAGCAGGAGGAGTGGAAAAACATGTATATGCTTCGTAGGCAACTAATGGCCACCCAGATAACCCATAATTTTGATAGATGTGTCATCTATGATTTATGGGCAAAGGAAAACTTCCCAGTAAGGTCGAAAATTTTCCCAACGAATCAAAACAAAATCAGAAACCCCCAAATGAATAACAACTGCTCTGGAAGGAGGGTCGTTGATTTCCAACTCAAAATCAATGCACGACTATAGTTAAAGATATGTTAGTCTGTATTATGAACCCATGAAGACCATATACATATAGAATGAGCTCAAACAATAACTGACACGTAAATGTCTTTGCTAAACAATGTGTCGACATTCATTTTAAACTTAAAGTGCACACCTTTAAACATTCATGAATGATGCAACCACAAACCATCATCACACATAGACTCAAAATTTACCCTGGAAACCCAAACAAGAAAACCAACATTCTTTTTCCTTCTATCAGGCTCTTATTTATTCAACAATGGGCAAGTTAGAAGCTCTATGGCTTCTATCACTTTGCTAAATTCAAGTGAGTTGAATCCTAAACTTCAATTTTATACGACGAACATATTGTAAATACAATTGCAAATAATTTTTGTTTGTACATTGTAGAAGGAAAAATGGAGTGAACATAGCAACACATACATACTAGCAATAAATAAATATATATAATGACGACACACGTATATTACCTAAATAGAGACATAATAAACAGAAATATGAATATGATCTTATAGTATACATGCATATATCCAATATTTAAAAAGTTGTGTTTTTTCATATACCCATTTTACATATTATTGAAGGCATAATTGACAAAGAAGAATTGACACATAATAATAACAACAAAGAGATATTAGCAAAATAAAAATAGAAGAATAGACCGAAGTTATGTTTTGTCATATACCCATTTTACATATTATTGAAGGCATAATTGACCAACAAAAATTGACACATAATAATAACAACAAAGAGATATTAGCAAAATAAAAGTTATGTTTTGTCATATACCCATTTTACATATTATTGAAGGCATAATTGACAAATAATAACAACAAAGAGATATTAGCAAAATAAAAATAGAAGAATATACACGATGACGCATAATAATAGCAACATAGATATATTAATAGAATGAAAACAAAGGAATAGACCTGATAACTCATAATAGCAACACATTCATACTGACAAAATAAAATATAATAAAAGATAAAATATTATACATAACAAAACAAAATAACACTACATATATTAAAGAAATAATGATATAATAGATAAAGAAAAATAACTATAATAACATTATTGACAATACACATTTACTCAAATAAAAATATAATAAATAAATGATAATGCATAATGTAACATCCCGCTCTTGCGCGTATTGAGCGGACTTATTCTTTGAGGACACTTACTTGTAAGTGATCCGGGTCATTATACTATTGGATGTTTTGATTATGACTATGAGATACTATGGATTTGATGATATGTTATTTTTTTGTATTTACATCAACGGGTGTTATTGATTGGGTTCTCCTGAGTGTGCAGGACTCTGGACGTTAGAGGATGTCGAGGCATCGATGAAACTCCTTGGACTTCGGATCGAGTTAGGGAGTGGATTGTTAGGGTTTGAATGTTGTTGATGTGACATATCTACATATGATTAGATATTTGATGTTGATTATTATCGCTGACATATTTTGTTGATGGATGCAGGCTGACGATAGCTTTCCGATCAGACTCACATTTGGAGTAAAGGGGTCATGCACGACAACCAAAGACATTGAGGGAGAGGTGTGGAAACATCTCTTCCGCAGCCTACTAGCACTCCCACTGTGGATCGAACTGTAGGTTAATGATTACCTAGTTCGAGAAGACTCACGATGTCGTGAGGGAAGACTGTGACAATCACTCACGATGATTCTAAGGGGCGCACAATAAGGCAGGGTCTGTATTCCTTAGAGGCCCTTAGTCTCCCATAAGATCATCTGACGGAGTATTGACTCCAGGGGTTTGACATCTACCAAATTCAGTCAAGAGGCGAGTGACACCCTTGGAGCACGTAGTGCATCTTGAAGGGCACGTCGCACAAATACAAATGAAAAGAGGTGAGTGGCACCCTTGGAGCACGTAGTGCGTTCTGAAGGGCACGTCACAATGTTAACCATGGTAAGTTAATAAACCTAGTGCCTAGAAAACTATGCCTCCTTAGGACCCGGTCGGCCTTAAAATGAATGATGTGATGAGTAAAATTTAATAACAATTTTTTCCTTAAGAACTATTGTCAATCCTAGTGAATTTAAAACCTAGGTCTAAGTAGAACCTTTGAACAAAAAAAACTAATTAGACTTGTAACAAGAAGGGGGGTAAAGAAAATTCCAGCATTAATAATTAAAGTAAATTTTTTAATAAAGGTTAATTAATAAAAGGGGTAAATGGTTGTTTGTCTAAACTTGCTAATTCCGAACTTAGTTAAAAAGGGGGAAACTTAAAGAAAATGAGAAACTTAAAGAAAATGAGAAACTTAAAGAAAAAGGTGAATGTCTAACTTAGTAAGGAATCTAGCATTTGGATCTTTCTATTTATGAACTCAACTAGGAATTAAGTAAGGCATAAGTCATTTAAGAATTGTAAGGGAATAATGAGACACCGATGAGTGTTTTTAGGAACGTTTTTAGGTGGGTGAGGAAAATAAGAAATTTTAATTAATTAATAAATTGATTTTCTGGTGCAACTAGGGGATCGGACGACATGTGTACGAGGAAGGTTTTTCCTAATTAAATAAATGAAAAAGGAATCTAATGAGGGTTTGGGAAACTAATCACTTGAAAACTATATAAAAATGATGGTAGAGGAGGAGTATGGATCACATTTGGCTTGCGTAAAGTTACACTGCCGAAATTTTATCTTGACTAAGTTTTCTCTTGCGGGAGTTGGGATACCCAGCTCAGGTAACGAGTGGTAGCTCGATATTGCAAGGCAAGCTGGGAGCTAGCATTCTCTGGTNGGGGGAATAAGAGTACCCCTAGCATTGGTTGGGAGGTATTGGTGAGGTCTCATCAGTCGACAAGCGAGATCTGGACGGAGAGAACGCACAAGACAACGTCTATAAGATCATCACCTTCAGATTCGGTACACGTATTTAAATTTTGTTATATTTCAGTCAAATTATCCTGTGTATGAGATTATAATGATGATGAATCATTCCAGTTGACGCTATTTTATCTGTTCATAGTAATGCTTTAAATCTAAGCTTTTATTCAATTTGTAATTCTATTATTCAGTTAACTATAGTAAATAAGTGTATTATTAGTCGTTTGTATTTTTGTTCAGTTAAGTATAGTTGAGAATTGATTATATCATTCTGTTTTTGATTGATTAGTATTAGAATTCTGAGACGCTCTTGAGATTAATATACATTTGATTCCTGCACAGATTTGAGGAGTGGATCCATACCTTTTAGTAATTTTGATAATGAATGTTGTATGGGCATTCAAGTATTGAAACTAATCATCCCTCCCAACAGTTTTAATCTACAAATTCTGAGTACAAAGAATAATATCACTATTTTCGTAACTCCATTGCCATGGCATTGCATTGCAAGATAAAACCAAATGACTACTCAACGTCAGCGCATACTCTGCAACTCCTCTAAGAATAATTTCCTTAACTCTTAATGAAATCCCAAACTATAACTGGATTTACACAAGTTCAAAATCCTCAGTTCAGATTCTTTACACTAACCCATCTCCACAAGCTTGACGGTAAAATCTCAATTTACACCCAAACACGATGAAAGAAACTTAAACAACTTAGTCTTGGACTTGACTGCCAAATTATCCCCAAATTTTCTTCAAGGAGATTGAATGAATCGTTCCCATAGAACTTCCTTGAGTTGACTCTAGAACTGCCAAATCTTGGTTAATTTATGTGTCGACTTGATGCCTCGATTCAATGGGTTGCCTTGTTCAGTCGCAGCCAAAATTTTGATTCCTCCCCCACCAGTGAGTTTATAGTCGTGCCTCCGGTAATAGACATCGTGCATAGTGTTAACATGCGCCCTTGTTAGTTGGTAGTGGAAATAGTAGCGTTAAACTGAACACTAGAACGATATCCTTAAACTTGACTAAGGAGATCCGTATTTTATCCGCCCAAATGTTAATTATCCTCGGATCCTTCATTACATTGAGTTTGATTAATCTTGTAGAGTTTTTATTTACCCTGAATACTACACAATGATTTTTATAAAATGCACAATGAGTTTGATACCACCCGAGACTCTAACCACTTGTTATCGCTGAAATTTCGTCCGCCAAGAACTCAGCATCATCAAACAATGATGAAGTCATTCATGGACCTGAATTAATACCACAGCATTCAAAAAGGTAAAAAAACTACACAAAGTAGTGAAAAATTGAAGAGCGCTTTGCAGACATTGGGCGCGCACGCACATGCACGGAACAGGAACGTCGAAATCGCGCACAGGCGCATGATGCGCGACTGTTAGCACAAAAATCCGCGCACCTGCTAAACGATGCATTTATGAAAATGGTCGGCCTCCCAACCGCTTATGGTTCATCTCCCAAGCCGATTTGACCCTCAAATCTGGGCTGGATCCGACTGGTGGGCTGGTCAAAGACCTAATAATGCCCTAAATGGCCTATTTTCACACTACAAAGCAGTTAAACAATAACCCAATGCAGTGCTATAAAAATTCATGAATGCACCTCATTTTCTCAAGGAATTCAAAGTAATGTTATGCTGCCTATATTGTTTTAAGGAATTCATCCTTGACAAGAGCACATTGGCACCATTACATTGGGCAATCCATCTCACCATTGAGTGGATTTGTAAAGAGTTCTTTCATCACCATTTTCCATTTTATTTGTTGTAAGAAGAGCTAGCTAGTGAGGGTCCAAGAGCCTTCCCTTGGAGGAAGAAGGGACTCATAGTCCCCTTTCTTCTTGGTGTTTTGTTTTCATCAATAGATCAGCCTCAAACATTAGTGATATGGGTCTTTTTGTTCTTTTTATTTCTATGTCCCTATGCTCATGATTTTAATTTTTATTGCATCTATTAGTCTAATTCTTAATCATAGTTTTTGTTTTTCTTTCTCTAACTCTTTTCTCTACAGCTGTTCTGCTCAGCAGACCCAACTGAGCTTGCAAGCACCTCTTATTTGCTCACCAAGGTGACGAAAGAGGCGCAAAACCACTCACACATAATTTAAAAATCAAGGGTTAAGATATTTTTACGTCGAGATTGATTTAATTGATGCCGAATTTTATTTCCCTTTAAAATAACTACAGTGCTATAACCATAATCATAGAATTATTTTAGTCCATCAAAGCTTTGGTTCCATTCCGGTCACTATAAGTTTTGAATATCATTTCTTCTCTTGCCTCTGTAATTCCGCATGAGATTGGACTACTAGTTTTTCTGAAGGCTTTATTCTATCGGAACTTTTGAGTTGGCTACAATCACTGGCCTCTTTTCGGGGTACAGATCACAGCCATACACTAGCGACCATCCATGTGAAATAGTTTTGTATTTTGATATCTCAGCGATGTAAAACAATTTATATTATAAATATAATCATGAAATTGTTACTACTGGAAAAAACTACAACATGCTTTTCATTTACACAGAGAATTCTTGAGCGGTTAGAATAGACGGTGTTTTGAAATTTATAACGTTTTAGGTTTTATTATGACAACGGAAATTACTGCGAGCAACCTACTAGGGCAGAGATGTCAGGTTGGAGGCGATTTTTGTGTTTGACAGAAATTGCGGTTATCTTAGATTTTGCGTTTATGGCAGAGATGTCAATTTGCGTGTATCTCAAGGGAGGGTGCATGTGACAACTAGCACACACTTCACCCCTTTTCTATATTATTAGAATAAATTTTTATCTTTATGTTTAGGGAACTGCGAGACTCAATTACTACTAGAGAGATTTAAATGGAATTAGACAGTCGTAATTTATGCAGCTCCTTTAATTACCTTCTGGCAGGTTACAAGCCGTCAAATTAATAACCCTTTTTCATAAGTTGTATTTCCTTAA
>SNQJ01S0175360.1:6638-26751 GCA_010110895.2 Picea sitchensis | reverse complement strand
TTTTCTTTGTGGGTTGATCGTA
This sequence comes from Picea sitchensis, assembly GCA_010110895.2. Classification (NCBI taxonomy): domain Eukaryota; kingdom Viridiplantae; phylum Streptophyta; class Pinopsida; order Pinales; family Pinaceae; genus Picea; species Picea sitchensis. The sequence goes on along the minus strand of SNQJ01S0175360.1, from coordinate 26,729 downwards.
TAACTCCTAAGACAACAACATGTCAAATTCCTTACACTCTGGTGTATGGAACTCCTATTGTCCTTCCCGTTCACTTACAAATTCCAGCCTTGAGGTTTGCTATTGCTGAGACAAAAGATGATTTCCAACCGTTACAACATCGTTTAGAATCACTCGTTGAAATAGAAGAGGTAAGAAAGGGCACATTCCAACACCTCCAAAAGAAGCAAGACATTGTTAAACGTTCCTTCGATAAAAGGGCCACAATGGTAAATTACAAAGTAAGAGATGATGTCTTATTATGGGATAAAGCACATGAGGCCCCATCTAAACATCGCAAGTTTGATTCTTTATGGTTGGGTCCTTACACAATCTACAAGGTCTTAGGGACAAATGATTTCAGATTAAAAACCTTGGATGGAGAACCACTTCAATTCCCCGTGAATGGTCGTCACCTAAAGTTATTTTACTCCTGAGAGGCCTCGTCATCTTGTACATAAGTCACCATTTGTTCTTTTTTTGTTTGTATCTATTCAATGTTATTGATTCTCCTGTGTGTATGTATTTGTTGTTACCTTTTCATGCTTGTATGTTTTCCCTTGGTTTCAACCTTGAGTCATTTTGCCCCTTGGTTTCAGTCTTGAGCCCTTTTTTCCTGCTTGGTTTCAACTATTGAGTCTTTTGTTTGTTTGGTTCTGATTTTGGAGTATAATCCCCTCTTTTAGTTTTCCATGGGTTTTGATCTTTTTCATTTTAACGTTGTAGATTGCCTTCTTTTTGGTTTTTTCGGTGTTCACTACAAAGGGTATTGTCCTTATTGTTGGGTGGTTACTTGAAAAGACTAAAATCCTAGAATCCCTTTTATCATACTTGACATTTTTGGAAACTCTGTCTTAAAGTCATCTTAAATGGGAGTAAACCTGGTTGTTATTTCATCAAAGTCAACAGGGAAAGTTTAAGGAGGTAGCATATCATTCTCTGGTGAAGTTGAAAACCATGATGGCATGATGGCTTACATAGATATGTGATTGCAACTGCACTTTACCTGACCACTTACAATCTGATTTCTCCAAGCAACGACCATTTTCCTACAAAGTTCCATCACTTATGAGCACTTGATATTTCATCACCTATGACCACAGGTTTTTTATATTTCTTTATTCCCTTGTTTGACTGGTTTGCTTGTTAGTTTTCCTCCGGTGGGTCATTGATTTCAAAAAAAAAAAAATCCTCGTTTGCTTGTTCGTGTGTCGAGGATCGAAGGTATGCATGACACTTTGTGTTGAGCCAAGGTTCAACTTAAGCCTCGATTCTCACAGTTAAGCCATAATCTGGGTGAGGGACCCATGTCACTTGGGCCACATCGCTCAACAAAACCCGAGTCATTATTCCCATTCTTCTATCTTATGTGAATCTCAATATAAATTATGTTGTATATATTTACTGCACCACTTTCATTCTTCGATTATCCCTAATGTGAAAAATGGTCCTTATACTACAGTTGAATTCCCCCCTCACCCACATCGATCACTTTGAAAGTATAAATTTCCACAGAGTATTCCCACATGTCATGCAGGTGATCCCATTATTCGAAATTCTTTGGAAGGCATTTCCCCTCTAGCGCCAAGAATGTTGACCCAAAAATCTGCTTTGGGCTCAACATGGTTTTTTACACAGTTACTTCTTCATAAATGCCCCTTGGTGCTATGGTTCCAGTCGAAGATAGTGGTGAGGTTCATATTTACTATGGCCTCTTCTCTTGAAAGAGTATTAGTTGGTTACCTTCAGAGCATTGTTGGCCTTCCCATGAAATTTCTTCCTCATTTCAAGGTTGTTTGGTTCAGGTTTCATGAGCTAAACACACACTTTATAAGAATTTCAATGTTGGTCCCCTTTGCCTATCACTAGGCGGGTCCCTTGTGGATGGGGTACTTATGAAAATGATAAGATGAAATATGGTCATAATTAGAGAATTAAAATAATTCCATGTGGTAGGAATCAGGATAATATTTCCAACGGGCTATCATGAGCCTGATTCCGAGTTCGCATGACCCCATACGAGGGATGCAAAGTCAACGTCACCTGAATGGCCAAAACCAATAGTTGTGACTTCCTGATCTGAGTTTGTTCAGATTATGATCTCAAAAGGAAAATAAAACCCATACATGGTGTAGGGAAGTGTGAGACCTTTCCAACAGTATATCATGTGCTTGGTTTTGACCCTCGCTTGGTAAGAACGAGCTTTCACAAGTTCATGACCACTTTCAGACACCAAATTGGTTACAGTTCTTCAGAGTTTAAAATAGGTGGGTAAGGAGTTCTAAATCAGAGATTCATAGATGCCACACTGTAATAGACTCAGATACCTTCCCAAAGGATTCTCATTTGCCTCATTCTGACCTCGGATGGCCCAGTTACAGTTGTCACAAGTTGATCAACTATTTCGGGCAAATGAGGCCCACAAGCTCGCATGGCAGGGTTCCATAATAGCTAAGACAGTCATCAATGACCCTAGCACAAAAATGTATTGTCACCTTTCCAAATTACTCATCGATACCTTTCCGACAATACCTCATTTGCCTCAATTGGATATCGTATGGAGATTTGGCACCTTTCGCAAGATTAGGTGTCATGTGGGCCCACCAGCAAGTTAAGGGTTTTAAGCGACCATTGTTCCAGGCCAAATTTGAGGGCTGAGGTGGAATTATCTTAGGTTGGTGACGGCATATTCCCTACGGGATCATCGACACCTTTCCAATGACGTGACCTACGTCCGATTCCAACTCTGTCTCACCGGGCAACATTTTTGGGCTAAGTCAGCAGCAACAAGGTCAAAGTCTAAGTCAAACTTTGACTTGCACATTTTTTCCAAGAAATATTTAAAAATTAATTGGAAAATTTTATTAAATTTTTCAGAAAATTGGAAAATATGGGAGAAGGCACGTAGCCTCGTGCAATTTTGGGAAAATTAGTTTTTTTGCAAAATTGGAAAAAATCAGAACTCCCCCCTCTCCCCTCTCTCAAGCCATTTTGACAGTTTGGCCAAGGGGGGAAGCTCTGCAACAGGGATTTATGGCAGCGGAGGGAGGTTTTTATGGAAGCAGTTGCAGCTCTGCAGTGGGCATCCAACTTCTATGCAGCATTTTTCAAACAATTAACTAGGTAAGCCCATCAATCCTAATTCAAAAAACCAAGGAAAATTTTGATGGTTGTGTTGAGATCCTACATGAAGAAATTTTTTTCTTTCCTTCAAATTGGTATTGCTTTGCCTGGTTCAAGTGTGATGTTGCTTGTTGGTTCAGTTTGCTTGCTAATTTCTAAGTTTAGGCTTATGGGTGTGTAAAAGATGCAAAGGAGAGGGGATTCGAACCCCTCTTGGGCACCAAGCCCAAGCCTCCATGACATCTTTTAAAATTTTAAATTCTTAGTTATTTGCTAAAGATTGCAGGCCTGGGCATGTCACTGGGAAGCCCTGGGCTTTGAACCCCAGTCCTCCCCCTTCTCCTTTGCCCAGAAAATTCAATAATTGCCCAGAAAGTCAAAATTAGGGAGGGGGTTTGAACCAGAACCTCCCGTCCATTTTACAGCCCAAAAACCCACTTTGCCCAAAGTTTTAGATTTTAATTTTGGGGGGGTGGATGGCCACCCATCCACCACCCGGGCGCCACCACCACCCCCTCTCCATCGTCGATCTCCTCCTCTCCTCATTGCATGCACGCTTCTCCTCCCATCGTTGCATGCAACCACACCCCATTTTCCTCGGCCTCCTCCCAGCTTGTCCTCTCCCTATTTCCTATGCATGGCCTCCATCCCTCCATTACCGCCACCCAGCCACCTCTCCTCCATCTTCCTCGGCCCCCTGGGTGCACCCTCCTCAAAACCCCACCTTCCCTCGTCCGTCCCCTCCTCCATTCTCCCCATTCCCAGCTCCCATATCCCTCTCGTCCCTCTACCTCTATGTTGCTCCCTCCTCCACGCAGACCCCTCCACGTTGCACCCTTCCCACAACTCTCCACCTCCACGCCCATTCCCTACCCCTCGCACGCGACCCAACACCAGCACCACCACCTCCTCCAATACCTGTGGGCTCGGATTAGGTCTCGCCCTGGTCACCCATGCGACCAGGGGCATAGGTTTGGGGGCCTTTTATTAAGTTTTGATTTAAAATGTTAAAATTAAAATTAAATTTTGTTATATATATATATAGTTAAATATACGATTAAATTTATGTTTTGAATTTTTTTATTTTTTTATTTTTTTAATTTTGTTTTATTTTTTATATATATGTAATATATATAAATATATATTATTACATATATTAAAAATACAATTTTATTTGAATTTAATAAAATTAATAAATTTTAAATTAAATTTTATTATATATTGGAACTATATGTTAAAAATTTAATTCCTCCCCCCCCACTCCTAAGGGTCACTGGACTTTCTAATTCTATAACTTCGCCATACGGAGGTGGATTTTTGCCCATGAATAGTCAAAATGACCAGGTGTTACACATTATTTTCATCATCCCTATGACCGTTACTGATGTAAACCTATATGTTTCCTTCAGAGGGGTTAGTGGCCTGAGTTCCTGAAGAGAGAAGGGAGAGGAACTTTTCCTGAGAAAATAAGTTGCATTTTCCTTTGTAAAAACCCTATAAAAAAGGAAGTCTGTAGGCTGCATTATAGCTAGGGTGTGAGAATGCATGATTCTCGTAGGCTGCATCATAGCTATGTCACGAGGAGTTCGCAGTCTGCTCTATAGGCAGGGTGCGAGAATGCTTACACGTGGGAAAAATGAGTGTTTTCTTGAATCTTCTAGAAGGAGAAACTTCCATGGTGAGGTGGCATCTGAATGGTTTGGATCTTACTCACTTTCATGATTTAGTGGGATCATCCTAACCTCCTCACCTTATCCTCTTCAGCTTATAAAAGGAGAGGAGCTCTCATGGAGAAGGTACAAGTTGTTTTTGGCTTGGGATTGTTAGCTTGGTTAGAGTGGCTTTGAATTTGCTTTTGTCAAGATAGATTGAGAGTGGCTATCAGATCCATGGTCTCAGAATCTCTGGAGAAAGAAGTGTGTGGGAAAAAAGGAACTATTGGAAAGGACATACATTTCAAGGCCATGGTGCTTGTCTCTCTTTCATTTAATATGATCTGAGTAATATGATTCTTTCCTATAAATCTTGTTGTGTTTTATTGTATGATTCCTTGATCACATACATGGAGTTTATATTGAGTTTATGCTTACTATCACTTTGGTTGGTTGTGTTCTTTTAGGGATCATCATTGTATGAGCATTGGGAGGCAGATCTAGGATGGTGATAGTGAGAGGAAGTGGTGTTTAAAAAGTATGTCACCTATCCTCTTTGGTTAGTAAGAATTCAATATTTAAAACTTAGGAAGCGTCATGTTTTGGTGTGTTTTGTTCTGAATCTAGGTGGATCTAGGGAGATCAGGATTGATATGCACCTATCGATTTATCTGATAACACTGGGGTGAAGTATAGAATGCATCCCTAACATTCACCTCAGCAAATTCAGACCATATTTTCAGTGGGACATTCCAGAACAACAGAGAATCATTTCACGGCCCAACACGCGTCGAAAGGAGGCTTAATTGGGGGCCTCTGAGGCCAAATTAGGCCAGGTGAGGAAAACCCAATTCAGCTATAGGTATGAAGGCACATTGAAGCCTTTCAATTATGGTTTCCAGCCCATAATTTTTCCCCAACTTCAAAATCTTCCCTGATGAGTCTCCCGGTTGGCTCCTTCTCACGTACCTTTCCGGGGCCATATCTTACTCATCGAGAGTCAGATTTGCGCCAAACGAAAAGAAGAGGAAAGGTATTGAATGAGGCTCTGACATGAAATAGTAAGAACATTTTTACTTTTGGTATAGAAGAACCTCTCAAGAGTTCAGGTCCAAAGGTCCCTTCCACCCAAAACAAGCCCAAATCCAGCCGTAGCTAAACCAACTCATGAAACTTCTGGTGACAAGGGGGTATAATCAGGTCTAGAAAAGTGCACACAAATAGTGGGAATTTCACTTACTAATGACCAAATCCCAAGTCCACCCTCTTAAGCATCTCAACCAAATTCCCCACACCTTGGGGCTTCATCCCAATGAATCTGACAACCATGGATGGCCAAGAATTGTCCTAAACCACCTCACCTACAATTGAAAAACATGGCAGCAATCAAAGATCCTTTGGGATGGCACAAATCCCAAGGAAAATGGTGATGTGGCATATCAAGTTTTGTCTTTATGAAAAATGACTTTTGTAATATGAACTCTTGCATGATTTACGTTTTGGCATGTATTACTATGTAATAGAAGGGTCAAATCCAGATGCAGTTTGATCTCTTTTTTGGATGAGATTCCATTTTAGGATAAGATTATTTTTTGGATAAGATGCCTTTAGGATAAAGGACACTTTTTGAAAAGACAAAAAGTACTTTAGGGTTGGTCCAATTGTCACTTTTCCAAAAGTGAAGAAGTTCTTTAATGTTTATAACCCTGAGCTTTCACCTCTCCTTTATAAACAAGAGGGTTGGCATTGTAAAAGAGGAGGACGAATATAGTAACAAGTATGCATTTAGAAATTTCCAAGGGAACTCTTATTGTGTGTGATACTTGTTAGATTTTAGTTGTTGGATGTCACTTGTTGGTTAAGGGTTGTGGGGTAGGGGTAAGTAAACATGTTAGCTATCTCCAGGAGGGTTTGGTTAGATAGGTGTTTGTTGTTGATTCCTTGGGTTAAACTTGCTCACTTTCATCATCTTCTAACGGTTTGGTTTAATTTTGTTTTAATGTGTTTTAGTGTAGATTTTCTGAAGTACTCAATTTTTTCAGCCTTAGCTAGTGGTTGGGAGTTCTAGGGCCCCTTCGAAGAATTCCCTTAAATAGACCTCTTAGTTGTTTGTCCATACTTGTTTTCTTTATCTTTCATTCATGTATATTTACATTTATGTTTTCTTACCATTAACCTTGTTGTCCAAAATAGGAAAATTGGTCATTTTGATCAATATCCCCATGGGGCAACCATCTTAGTTAGTTGTTATATACTTCTTATGTGTAAATTTTGTTATATTTATTTCATTTTTCCATACATAACTACTAAAATTTCGTTTTTTGCCTACAAGGATACAACCGTCACCCACTCTGCTTCTCTTTAGCGGTTGGGGACCACCTAGAGACTGGTTTGAGGCAAAGGGGCCCGATGGGGAGTAGCGAAGAAAAACATATTTAGATCGATAAATCTGCCCAATCGCTCTCCATTTCCCTTTTACTTATCTTACTCACTCCAAAAGTTTTGGTTACACATACCAATGTTTATATGTATTTTGATTTGTGTAGATAGTTTGAATAGTTCACTTGTTAATTCATGTTAAAAATCTGATTTATACTTGTGTATATATAACCATCACACTTTTTTATATTTCAAACACTAAATTTCAAATCCCCATACAAGGAGTTAGTTGGGTCTTTCATGCATATGGTGGCTTTGCTGCTCGTGAAGAGCCTCAACCCATTCCTTTGGTTTGAGATAGTGTAATTGTCGTTTTGTAATTATCTAATCTTGCTATATTTTCATTGTATAACTTTTCCTCAATATTCTAGGTGAAACGCCCCTAAAGGGCCCATAAAATCAACAAAGCTAAATACATGCAGCATAAAAACTTGAAAACAATTAGGGGTCATACATACAACTTGAAAAAACAAAAAACTTATACTATTTAGATATTTACGAAGATCATATTATTTAATGTTGACATATATGTCACCCTATCTATTTCTCTTGTTTTATAATATATATTTTTTTAAATAGATTTCAAATTCAATAACCAAGAGGCACACTTGTGAAACCAAGGCATTGTTGACCTGCGCCCGTGGATCTTTCAATCATTTCATTTTATGCAATTTCAATTTTGTAGGATATTAGAGGTAGAGTAGGAGTCTTCATCAGAGAAGCCCTTCGGAAGTTGTCTAGTTAGTATGAATTTAGTGGTCTTTCCTTAGTACCACATAGTTAAGGAGTTGATTAGCTTAGATCGGTTAGAATACTACTGCAGCAGGTGGCTCGGCAAAGTATCTTCCTTTTCAAAGGTATCCTTTTTCCATCCAAGCAGCTTTAAGAACCCTAAAGTGTTAGTGACGAGAAGTGGCTAATCTTTGCTTCTCTGAATTGCATGGGGCGCTCTTCAACCTAACCCTTTGTGGTCTTCTGGGACTACTCTTCTTATCTTGGATTGTACAGGTTCCATGATCAACATTTTGCTGATGGGGATAACTTTAAAAATAGTGTGGTGGCCAAGGCATGTGATAAAAACTAAAAATGGACCAATAAAATACTTTTAAAGCAACCTTTCATCAGTCCACCCTTCACTCTTGAACCAAAATTGAAGTTGTGAGTACTTTCCCTTATATCATAGTTATAACTACTTGTAACAAGGTTGTTCATCCATTTTTACAACCCACTTTTGATTTAAAAACCTTCCGGGATCACTTCTCGAGTCACCCCGAGGGGTATCAAGCCATTATGAGCTTGTTTCCCTGTCTTGAAAACTTTGAAAAGCTTGATGTTCACAATTTACAACCATATAAAAATACTTGGTTGTAGCTTTTAAACCCCCCTTTCACCCTTGTTTCACACCCTTTACTCAAGGCATTCATTGGTCAATTACCCAGGACACCGGTTTAACCCGGACCCGATGGGACATTTTCAGCAGCTTTAAAGTGAAACGGGTTGTTGTTACTTTATTATTTCTCGTCTAAAAATCTGACGACTCATTTTCATCCCACAATCCACTTAGCTTTCACCTCCCAGACCATTTTGGCCATCCAAGAACATTAGGGAGGACAACACCTAGGGTGTGTGGTCCTGAGAAAGACTTCTTATAAGTCTTTCCTTTATTTTCTCCTTCATACCACCTGGTGAAGGACCACACAGGAATGCTGAATTGATCTCTACCTCGTGTCGAGCTATCAAGAGGATGTCTTGACTTCATATCCGGATAAGATTAGGATCTGTCCCAGCGGAAGATTTTTCTTTAACGTGGGTTTGGACTAAAATTTTGGGCAGGGGCAGTGGGTACTGCGTGTTACTTGGTCAACATATCACACTCATCAGTGTTGGATGAAAAAGACTCCACAAGAGGTATGGGTGATGAAACTCTATCTAACACTTCTCATGGTATTTACAGGCTATGATGCCTATGTTCCACGTTCAAGGAAAACATGAGTAAACTAGATAAAAAAGTTTGGAAGTGTATCTTTATAGGGTATAAGATGGTTTGAAAGGTTATAATCTGTGGAACCTAGGAAAACTAAGAAGGTAGTGTATCACCGAGATGTGGTATTTATAGAAATCAAAGATGTTTCAAACATGAAGTCCTACCAAAGGAGTAAGAACCAAAGAAATAAGAGTTTGAAAGGAAGGAAAATGAATCAGACTCTATAAAAGAACATGAATGAGAATAAGAAGATCCTCATACTCGATTATTAAGGAGATCGGTTGGGGAAAGAAGGAAACCAGAAAGGTATATTCTACCTGATTTTTGTTCTGCATTTGTGTTAATTGCCATCGATGATGAGCCCAAGTAATTTAGGGTGGTAGTCGAATCAGCATAGGGAAAACTCTAGAGTGATTCCATGGTCGAAGAGATGGCATCCTTGTACAAGAATGAGGCTTAGGATCTAGTGGAGATTTCGAATGGAAGGAATACCATTGGTAACAAATGGGCATTTAAAAAAAAGATAAATGTAGAATGAGAAGTGGATAAATACAAATCTCGATTAGTAGCAAGGCAAAGGGTTATTCCCAGTTTGATGGAATTGATTTTGGTGATTTTTCTCTTGTTTCCAAGTTAACTTCTATTAAATTTATTTGCTCTGTTGTTGCATTTGATTTTGAAGTAGAACGGATGGATGTAAGGCTACAAAATTCCTACATGGGGATTTCAAGAAGAAATCATGAAACAACTGAAAAGATCCAATATACAGAAGCTAAAAAATTCCATATGGAGTTGATGATCTGGGATGTGGTATCAAAAATTTGATACTTATATGGTTGGACTTGGCTTCTAAGGAGAGAAAGAGGATCACTATGTGTATTTCAAAATAATCGGTGATCATCTCATTTATTTGATCTTATAATTGAATGATATGTTGTTGATGAGAAACAACAAGGACATTATCTAGGATGTACCTTCGGTTTCTCTAAAATTTGAAGCATGAAGGATCTTGGTGCTGCAAAGAATTTCATTTTGGGCATGGAAATTAAAAGAGACCGGGCAATAAAACTTTGGTTCAAATCAAAGAATATATGAACAATATTAGAGAGGTTTAATATGCAAGAATTAAAGCTAATTAGGGTTCTATTATTCATGTAGGTGTAGGATTATTTGTGAGCCGATTATCCCAAAATAGAAGAAGGGACATGTCTTGTGTTCCATATGCTAAAGATTACAATTGGTAATTTGATAGCATGAAATGGTCTGTATTAGACTGGACATTACACATGCAGAGGGATTTTTGAGCATGTATATATAAAAACTAGGGAAGGAACTGTTGGACAACAATAAAGAAGGTCTTTAGGTATTTTAGGTAGGAACTACTAGTTATGGATTGTTCTACAAAGGAAAACTAGGATTGGGACTGTAAAAGTGCTACCAAGGAAAACTAGGATTGGACAAAGTGTTGGACATTCATGGTTTTTTGGATGAATATTGGGCTAGAGATATGGATTGCAGAAGATCTACAAGTGGGTATGTGTTTAACCTGTTTGGAGGAGAAAAAGACAATTTGTGGTGGCACTCTCAACTACAGAAGTTGAACACATGGCAACCACTCATGCAAGAAAGGAAGAAATATGGTTACAAATATCGTGTTCAGGTATTGGGTTGGTGCAACAAGTTGTAAGGATAGATTGTGCAAAAACCCGACTTATCATTCAAAGACAAAGAATATTAATGCTTAGTATCACTTTGTGAGAGACATGGTTGAAGACAAGAAGGCATTGTTGATGAAGGTGGACACCTTGGAGAGTGTTGAAGATTCATTAAAAAAATCTATGAGCACTGAGAAGTTGTTTTGGTGTAGAGGATCTATGGGCATTTCTGCCTTGGATTGTTGATTGTGTAATCCTACAACCCCATGTATGCAAAGAAAAAAACAAGTGGGATAATTTTGGGTATGTTTTATATTCTTTGCAAGATTGGTCCCATGTACTGTACATTGATATGGGAGCCTCGAGGGCCCGTGGGGCGGTATCCCTTGAAAATTGTTTTTTTGGCGGTTTTTGAGTCCATTTTGGCATTGTTTCAGCACATGGCTTTCGTCGATGGTTTTCTAGTTTCGATTAAGGAACTATGATTATTGAATAATCTAGGTTAATAGATTAGGGGTTTGGATACCGCAGGATCCTATATGTATATTGTATTGTAAACAATGAATATGATAATGAATATAATATTAGAGGTGTGACTCTAAACATGTTGTTGGTTTTCCCAGTTTGAGTTTTCAGGGTAAAAATATTTTTGTAATATGTGTTTGTGTCATTTCATATTTTCTATTGTTATTAAGAATATGTTTGCAATAATTAATTGTACAAGGTTAAAATCTACCATAACCTCCAAGTTTCATTGTCTGAAGTGTCACAGAAAAACATTTATAGTGAAAATTCCAAGATGAATCACTTGAAGAAGAAAAACCCTACAATCTATGCTTTTATACCAAATGTTATGATCCAAAGCCTTAAAAATTGATAAAAGTCAATAAATACAGTCCAATTCAAGGGGGAAACCTCCTTTTATAATATATCCAATTTAGAATACAATATGAGATGATACAAAATGATCCTAAGACTAGGTCTCCTTGGTATATATATGGGAGACAAAGGGTGCAATTATAATGAAAGGGTACCATGAAGGGTTCTAGCCGGCATATAATTATAATACTATAAATGTAATAATTCAATATCTAGGGCTTAATAAGGGGTTTTACACATAAAATTGGGCTTTTTCTAGGTCTTAACAGAGAAGAAGATAGGGTTTACTTTGGTTAAATATTTTAGGGGAAAAGTGTAAGTGACTAGAGGTTCTTCCCTATGATCCCTATCTTGCACAAATAATGCAGACCCATAATGTCATGATGAGTACATTTGATGACGTAAAAAGATGTGAGGAGGTTACTCTTGCTTTGAAGTGGTTTTATTTGTATGTTAAGGAAAATAACTTTCCACGTTAATATAATGAGAGGGAGTTAGATGAAGTGAAGAGGGATTTGGCAACACAATTACTCCTTAATATGGAGAAACCATACCAAATTAAGTATTACCAAGTTTTTGTCAAGGGGGAACCAAATTTGCATAAGAGTTTGATCATGAGCATGGTGTTAGAGGTTTTAAGAGTGTATCACCTCCCTACTAGAGTGAATGATTTTTAGTGGGGTGAGCATCAACATGGATATGTAGGCTTAAGATGAAGTTGATTCATTACCTACTAACAAAATGGTTCTTAAGATTATGAAAACATGATGTTAAAAATCCTAGAAAAGAAACTCCTTGGGCTAGATGGTAAATATGAAAGGATATTTAGAAGAGGAGGAACACCACTATTATCTAGGGTGGAAATGAGGTTCTTCTATAATTTTCTCGACCAAATCTCAAGGTGAAGTAGAAGTATATTTGGGAGGATAAGTACTCAATCTATGTGTATAACATATTGTTGCAAATTTAGTGTTTCATTGCATAGAGTACAATTATCAAATGCATGAAGACCCCTGATTGATAAAGTATGGGAAGGTAAATTATAGCTCATTCAAGGATATTTAGAGGTATTCTTTAGATTTTCATAGATGTTTTATGATCTGATTAAGTTTTGTATGGCATCATTGCATTGTCGTTCTAGCTCCTCTTTTGTAATTATTCCAAGTCAATTGTTAAGACCCTAACTCTCGTTCATTATTACTATATTAGGGTTTCAAAGGTATGCAGCTTACAATTGACATAATTTTTTCTGAAATATATGGTTAAGGTGATTCAAAAGGTGTGGTAAAGTTAAACTATATAATAACTATATATAAATATTATTGTTATCCCGTGTGGAAAAGGGTGGTGCAAAAATTTATACACCAATTAAACCTCTAGAGAGCTCAACTGTGACTCATGAAGAAAGTGAAGACATATATAACCAGCTATCCAATTTGAAGAACCAATTAAATAAATTAAGTAATAGGTCAGTGACATATGTTGATTTTGTAATGACATAAAGACAAATAGAAATAAAGATTGAATAGATTGAGTGGAAGATGGATGAAAATATGGAACATATGGAACAAAAGATGGTGGTTAGGCTCATATAGACCTTAGATGAGAGGTTCCCTAAAAGTAATAATGTGATCGAAGGAAATCATGGAAATAAAGTTAGTATTCATGTTGAACATGTTATCTCTCTATAAACTTCGTTTGGCTGAGAAACAAATGACAAAGGCAACCTACAAACCAACTTTGAGACCCGAAACTAGCCTTTCAGACCTGGAGAGGCCTCTCTCGGGAGACTTTGTCTCGGTACAAGATATGGCTTTGAGATGTCAGCTAGATTTAACACCTTTAAATAATAATTTCTAGTTCCATTGGTGAAAGAGAGTAAGACCTTGAGCTATGGAGTCGATTTAAGAAAACGATAGAAACAAATGACTTGGTGAATAAACTTGAGAGGATAAAGGGTAAGTAAGCAACAATCTTTAGTTTAAAATCGTTGTGTGTGGTGAGGGGAAAAAACACATGAAGAAACTCGAAGCACCATTGAGGACGAATTTAGAGTTAACTTAGAGGAAACATGGTTTGTCTAAATGGCGCGAATCCCAGGGAGCTATGCAAAGAATCCTAGGTTCGACATTACATTATGATTTAGACAGAAATAGATATGAATAAAGAATACATGAAGTATGTATGAAAATAAAGGAAACAATACATCCAACTTCTACAATTAAAATATTTTCATCAAAGCTTCAGGACTTTTGCATTAAATTTCGATCGAGATCAAACTACATTCAATAGTCACTGTCTACACTAGTTTTTGCCAACCAACCTAGCTTACATTGAAAGGATAAAATTTATAGGCAAGGGTGTCACTTGGGATGACCTTCTCTCTAGCTACTATCCCTAGATTTTAGGAAACTAACCGTTCTCTGTTAAAATGACTCTTCATATGACACCTTTCCAGAAATAGAAACCGACTGCATTCAGTCACATCATAACCGCTTGTCTTTTCCATGGGGGTTCAATTATCAGCAAGGTCTCGTCATGGGAAGAGTGATGTGTCGATGCCTTCCTTTGAAAGGGTATTTGAATGATCAAGTGCTCTGTCAGACTCTCGCCATCTACTGTAACGGACTTGATTTCTACCGCGTGCTCATTTTGTTGGGGTGCATACGTGGCGAGTGACTGCTGACTATCGTAGTCATTACCAAAATGAAAAAAACATCTAAGGTTGACGCCTTCTTCAAAAATGTCAAAATATACACCACATTTGAGAATACTAGAATGAACTCATTTAATCATGTTTCTTCTGTGCACTGGCAAGAGTTGCACGGACTTTCTCCCCGGTCGCTTCACATTCTCTAAAGTGTTTTACGTTCCTTTCTTTCGACATCCTTTGTGTTTCACGCAAGTGTACAATTGTATCCTGCATTTCCCTGAGTTGTCTCTTGATCCACGTCACATTTCCTTCACAACCTTGTGATGCTAACACTTCAAGGGTCTTCGCTACTAACTGTTGTCTTACTTCCCTGTTTTCCTGGTAAAGAGCGGTGATATCAAGCTGCGCTTGCTTCATCTACTAAAACTTCTCTCAAACATTTGTGCCTTCGGCATCTGTCCTCCTCGTTCTGCTCCAGCTTTCTCAACTTGTACCTTCAACAAGTTCCAGCTGAATGCCATGCATAAGTAATTCTTCGGCAACCGACTTTGCACGCGGTCTGCTCGGGACTCAAGCTTCCCCAACTTCCTTGTTCTTATTTGGCCTACCCCTTCTTCGGGGCATTTTTTTTTGGGGGCACATGGCTTCCAACATCTTTCCTTCTTGCACAACCTCTTCCACTCTAGCCTCCACGCGGGGTGATAATACCCTTTCCGTGAGTAGAGGGAAATCTTCTTTTTGATCCTTGGGGATGCCCACTATGAGCAAGAACGAATCTCAGTTTATTCCCAAACATATTAATTCCTCAACTACCAACAATTTAATCAACGAGACATGAGAGAGTTTCCTTTTTGATTGATCTGCTTCAGCCTGGTCATTGTTTGCCATCTCTCAGAGGTTCTGGTGTAAGAAAAAGGGTATATTTAATGGTCTCCTTCCTATGAAGTGCATCAAAAATATAATGTGATGCGAATGTATTCTGTCAAACCTCTCTTCATAGGTGAAATATTTCCTAATTACTCCAAGTAGATTTGGAAAAGGTTCCTACAAATATCTACTCGGAATGCATGTATCGACTTTCCCACCTAAATAATATCACTTGATAAAGTCTTAATAGCACCACGCGTCCAAGAGCATGCCTTTAAACCAAATTTCACAATGCAGAGGGATATTTTTTGCGGTAGACAGAGTTTCCTCAATTACCTGAAAAGTGACACCCGAGATCATCGCGCAGAATCCGTCGAAACTCAGTGTGAACTGCTCAGCTAGTCTCATATTAAATCCTTGAATTTTCTTGCAAAAGGCCATGCACCCGAACTGTTCAAAGGAAGCTCTGACCTCTGGATCTTCGTTGATCAACGTCAATTTTTGGGGTTCGGGCCCAGCGCTTCTGCCACTTTGTGTGCCCTTCCTTATGTCTTGGGAGGTTTCCATGGTGCAACGTGTATTTTTCCTGCACACCGTGCATTTGGCACGGACCCAAGGAATTAATCTTGATCAACCTGGGCTTGCGAGAAGAACTACAAATAGTGCATAAGCTCGACTGGTGAATAGAATGCATGCAGAACATCTGAAATGTATAACAGAGCAGGTAGAAGGTGGAATCGTTCCAGGGAACACTAAATTCATGGGGACTGAATGTTTCAAAGAGAACTGAATAATTTCTACAGCACATCCACGCGACGAGTACACTTTGGGGCATGTAAAGTACAACTAATAAGGTCTGCAGGGCATACGTGATACGAGCACCATGATTTTTCATTCTTCCAGCCTTCATAATGAGTTGATGATGGTCGCTACACTTGTCGCTGCGACTTCTGTTAACAACTTGCCTTAACCTAAGGCACATAAACAATTCCTTTTTTTACAAGACCTGACTCTTTGGGAATAGACTCGTACTATTTACACATGTTTTGACTCTGACATCCTTTCCCAACTCCAAGGGCCAACCGACCACTTGTTGACTTTGACCCCTTTGTTGTTCGGTACCTGACCTCACATGCTTTGACACATGGACCATAACTCGACTAAGACCGACTCTAAAAGAGGAAAATCATGGTGCTAACAACTAGCTCCAATGGGGATGCTATCCTCCCAGCGAGGTAGCAAAGAACAACAGAACAGGTGTCTGACCATTGGGCCTTATTCGTTTTTCAGACACTGAAACAATGGAAAAAAAAAACACAACCTAAAACTTATTGACACAGTTTTGACCAGACGTAGCATAAACTCAGGGCCTTCGCTTCGGGATTCAATTTTATGCCGACACACTGACTTGAAACAAAAATAAAATGACTATTTACAATGATATGTGACTTAAATAGACTTTATTGCACCAGATAGTGTTTGAGGAACTTGTCATTTACATGACCCCAACCAACACACTCTCCATTTATTTCTTCTAAAAAATAAGCGTTATTCTGAATGGACTCGTCCAAAGATGGTCGAATTTTCCGTTCTTTCCTTTATCTTCATTCCTCGCGTCCCATTTCAGCACCAAATCCCCCAACATAAATTCCTCCTACTTAGAGTTCTTATCGAAGGTTTTCTTCATCCTCTCTTGGTGGAGTTGTGATCGATTGTACACTTTCTCCCTCATATGTTGTGTGTGAATCAACTGATTTATTCTCATCTGCGTGTCATTTGGCTCGGCTTCTTGTTCTTGCAGAAACTTCCTAACGGGAAACCCCAGTGAGGTGGAGAAAATCGCATCTATGTCGTATACGATCTAGAATGGAAATATTGAGATAGAAATCTTGCTAGTGAATCTATCCTCCCATAGCGCATAAATAATATTTTTATGCCAGGCCTTCTTATTGTCTTGTGGGATTCTCTTAATGATCCTGGTTAAGCTTTTATTTGATGATTCTGCTAACCCATTTCCTTATGGGTAATATGTTGTAGAATGTCCCGGGTTTATATTGTAATCCTGACAAAAATTTTCCATATTCTTGGACTTGAATGCGGTCGCGTTATCTGTTATGATCTTGATAGGGCATCAAAATCTTGACAGGATGTTTATCTCCAAAAATTGAAAGATGACTGCATCAGTTGCCTGCTTCGTTCGAATTGCTTCTATCCATTTTATGAAGTAATTTGTGGCCGTGAGTATCCATCTGTGCTTCTCTGAGGATGGCAGATGGATTTCTCCTATAAAATCCAAGCTCCACGGCATGAAAGGTGCTTCGACCGAGATCAGTTTCAGTGGAAGGGGTTGCAACTTTCTCCTTCCATCGAAAATTTGGCACTCGTGGCAACTAAAACTTTTATGTATATGTCTGTGAAGATGTTGGGACAATAGTAACCTGCTCTTAGGATTTTATGTGTGGTGGTTTTCCAGTAGTGATGTCCTCTGCAATCACCTTTGTGGAATTCTTCGATAGCTCATTTCGCACCATCTTCCAGTAAACAACTCAGCAATATCCCTTTGGGATCTTTCCAATTTAGTGAGTTGTCCAAGATGCAGAAATTAATAGATTTGAACTTTAAGGATATGACCTTGGTATTACTTAAACCCAGAGGAGCTTTCATATTCCTCAACACATGAATGATGTTTGTATACCAAGGTGAATCGTCGAACTTTCGAGACACCTGTGTAGTTTTTTCTTCCTGAGGATTCTCTGACAGATCAACGATGAAGTTGATTCCAAAAACGTCGCAGTTCGACTGCACCATAAGATTTGCAAGACCCTGACCCTTAATCAACTTTGTGGGCTTGATTTCAAGGTCATATTCTAGCATTTCCGCTATCCACTTACCTCTTCTTCCCTCAGGGTCAGGCTGAGTCAGGATATCCTTGACTGATTTGTTGGGCACGTAAGCGATAACGTGGGAGTGTAATATGTACGTTTTGAATTCCTTTAGGGATTTTACTAAGGAGTATGCTTGTTTCTCCATAATGTCATACCTTAGTGGAGAATCCCTCAGTGTCCTACTGAAATAGGCTATAGGCTTCTCAAAGTTATGATCGTCTTTCTGTAACAACACATTAGCAATTGTATGCTTTGAGGTGAATGAAAACAAGATGAATTTCGTGAAGTTTGGGTTGGCCAGCACGGGAGATTTAGTTAGCGCTACCTTGATATCTTCAAATGATTTCCTAGCTTCCAGGTTCCACTTGATCTCGTTCCCCTTTCGGAGCATGCAGGTGATATGTTTTATAATTTCTGCCAGGTTCAGGATGAATCTTCTCAAGAAATTGAATTTTCCCAGGAAGGATTACACCTCCTTCTTACTGCGCGGAGTGTCGATTTTCAGGATTCCTTCAACCCTACTAGGGTCTATCTTAATACCCTCCTTTGAGATGATGTGCCCCAACAACTTCCTAATGCAGACCCCCTACCCTCCTAGGGTTCTGTGACCTCCCGGTCTAGGATCTTTCTAACTGCAGAGTTGAATCAACTCCTCGAGTTCCTCTTTGAACCCAAAATCAAATACACACAGGTCCCTTTTTCCTTCTCTGTGCAGGTCTGTGAGACCTGCAGGCTAATTTTCATGCGCTCCCAAAATGCTAGTTCAAGCGTAAGCCCCTCCTTCATATGACCCTGGGTCGTGTCCTTGTGCTAATGCGTGATTGTGGGCATGAGAAAGAGTGGTTTCAAACCAACCCACTTTTCTCCCCACAATCCTCCTCGTGATGCCACGTATCCATTTACAAATATTGTGGTTCCAATTGCGGCCCACTCTAGAATAATTATCCTCCGCGCAAGTTCTAGCCCTGCAAACCTTCCCGTCCATCGATCTCCTATCTGTCGGTGCTTCCCCGTGATCAACGAATGTTATCGAATCTCTCATGCCATATACGCACGACCTTAGATCACCATGATCTGTCGCCACATAACTCCCCTCTAGATCAACGGTTGTCATTGATTTTTCCTTTCGGGCTTCTGGAGTTTTGACTTTCAAACTTCTCTAACCTCTATATGGTGATCTTCTAGAGTGGAAGATCTACTGCCATCTGGCTCCTTGAATCTATAGCCAAGATCTCCTTCGTGAGTTTGGCCTTCAGGAATCTCGATTCTCAACCTCCACAAGCTCCCTTTTCTAAGCTCCTTCTTCGCATGTGACCTTGGAAGATGTCCTCACATGACCATGTGACTTCCTGCTAAATCTCAGGCACCTCCAATCCCCAAAATGTTATGGGATCGTCGATCTCCCGATCTTGATGGTACCTCTGGATTGACGGTAAAGATCTGCCCTCTCCAAAATATATGGACCAAATCTCTTCACGATTCCAGACTTCGGGTGTTTGAAATCTCAAACCTCGTTTTCCTCCATACTCCAATCTTCTGGAGTTAACGATCTATTGTTACCTATCTTGCTGAATCAACGGCCCTGCTTCTACCTTGGATGTTTGACCTTTCAACTCAGATCTACAGTCCTGCGACCTCCTTCTCGATCAACGGTCGAGATCCTCCTTCGAGTCTTCGGACTTTTCCTCCTCCACTTTTCTCCAGAGTTCTAGATATTACACCGCATGTCCACCTTCGCATCGACAACTCTCGTCGTTTTCGGGACTTCAACCTTTGGCGATTTCAAATCTCAACAACCACAAACCTCCGGATCAAATCCTTCTGGAGTGTCAAATATCTTGACACTTATCCTCCCTTGATCCAACGATTATTCAATGGTTGTCTAATGGAGCGACTCTCCATCCTCCATCTGTTCCTTCATAGATCAATGACCCAT